>JAECUM010002567.1:0-116086 GCA_016617855.1 Megalonaias nervosa
TAGTATTTGAATATGTCTAATTTTGTCTTCTTACAAAAACAAATAGTTCGACTCTGTTAATTTTCCCAAGCGTTTTGTTTAGGCATAATTACAGTCACTGACTCTGTCAGGGGTTCATCTTCACCGCTCTCAGTATTGACAGAATCAGATAGCATAATCTTTCTTAATTGCATTACACGATTATCCACAATCTTTTTTCTTTCGTACTCGTGAGACAGTTCAGATTTAATATTTTCGATAGAACGTGCAAGAGGTGCAAATAGCTTTATCTGATTATCGTTTACCATGGCTAGTGATTCAAGCATAGCTTGATAAATTAATTTTATGAATCTGTAGTTTGAAGATAGTGTATATTTATTATCAAATTTTCTCTGTTGCAGTAATTCAAAATCGCACATAATTTTCTGAGGGTCGAGATTATCAGATATTTTTTATTCCGTTATGTTTTAGTGTTTTAATAGCACAGATAATATCATTGATGTTTTCATGGTTCATTATATATATATATTTTTTATATTTAATATAAAAAAATATTAGCTCCCATGACTTTTTTTTTGTTTTGTCAGGGAGCTGTTTTGTTTGTGATATATGGTTATGAAATATATACAGATGGTTTATGATTTTGATTTTGGACTGCACAAACATAAACTTATCCTAATGATTGTATGGTTATGAAATATATACAGATGGTTTATGATTTTGGACTGCACAAAAATAAACTTATCCTAATGATTGTATGAACATGAATATATACAAATGGTGATGACGGGGGAATCTTGTCTACGTCCAACAGATTTTGTACACTCTCCCCCCATACAAAACCCCGGGAGTGTAAAACGTACGCCCCTCAAGGGTGTATGATAGGAGAGTGTATTTTGTCTGTTGTGGATATCGAGGAAATTCTCCGGGTTCCCCCAATTAAATAAGCATCAGTCGCAAATGCAAGATAATATCTTTAGCATTTTTGGAGACTCGAACACGCAAGAGTCTGTAGAGCTTGGATCTACGTCAAACCGTCTTACCATTTCGGCCATCGTTCTCTTATCAATAATATAGTTAAATTTAAGTATATATATAATATTTGTGCTGTCTCACAGAACTTGTATTACTAATAGAATGTAGAATTGTACTTCAGTTTTTCAAAATTCATAAAATAATTTTGCACGCATAAAGTTATAGTTCGTTAAGGTAACAGACAGACGGACTAATATACACTATACACGTACATACAACTGGGTTTGTACAGATAACGTAGTAAGGGAAATAATCGTTCAATTTACTGCAGAGAGATAGCCGAGTTATCTCGCTTTATTATATATACAATTGCTTTAATCATAGAAATTTGATTATGTATTTACTCATCAGATTATACCCCTGATTAAATAATCAGACGTTCTATGAGCGTACATATAGGTTTATATTAAGAGATTCGTTCCTCGTGTCCAAAATGTTTCCTGCCTGGTCTGTAAGTTTGAAATTTATTCTTGTCAGAAATGGATTATGAACTCGCAGGTAAACGGGATTAATTGGTTCTGACACAATTAATGAGCCTGGTGGGACAATCGGGCTAAAACTGAATAATATGTACCCTTGCTCCGCAGTGCCACTGTGGTGGTTAGATTTAGAAAGATCTACCTGATAGCTACCTTCAATAACATCACATACCAGATTGATTGCAATTGTTGTTGTTATGTTTACAATGCCTGGTGATATATGACGTCCAGCACCAAAGGGGTTGTTATTGTGTTTTAGTATAGCCGGTGGTGGGGCTATTTTTTTTCCACGATTCAATTACTCCCGGATAATATTCTTCAATAAGATTACTTAATGATTTCTTCATTTCAGCGTTATTTAAATCTGGTATAACAAATGTTTGTAAATCGTTTTCTGTTATTTTATAATGATCAAGAAATACTTGTTTAGATTCTGGATTTGTGTAGCGATTTCCATCGAATTTAGTCGCAGTGTTTATAATACTTCGATTGACGATGTATAAATCGAACAAGATACCATTTAAATGTTTTATTGACTCGATTATTTGCTGCTTTACACTTTCATTATAATGTTGAGATAATGAAATAAGTAAATTTCTTAAATCATTAAACGTTTTATCGTATTCAGGTTTAAGAGTATCTAAATAATGTTTAATAAATCTTACATCAACAGTATAGTTACTAATCTTCGTCCTGGTGTCTGTGTTAACAATAAATAATGCTTTATTCAACCTGGGGATTCTTTTACCGTCAAAATCGGTAAAGTAATATCTATCTTCGTTTGGAAATCCAAATCTTGTATTACTCCATGGTTGGTTTTTTTGATATTCTGGATCTTTAATGAATTTTTCTTCACTCGTTTTAAATTCTTCTAGTTTTGGTTCTGAAACTCCATTATAAACAGGTGCGACTTCAGGCCATCCTAACACTGACCTGATCGAACTTTGATAAATATCTACGGAGTAATCAGGAGAATTTATTTCAATAACCACAGATAGTGTTGGTTCTTAGACAGTAATCGCTATTTTAGATTCTTTCCCTGTGATAGATTTAATTCTGCGTTGGAATTCATCATTAATCTGTTCTATTTGATAACTACCCGTTGAAATTCCAACAACTTGCCAATCAGGTGTTCCATCCGGTTTATTTTTATTCGCAAATACCAGTGAATTATTTGGTTGTTGTCCACCAAGCGGTTTTGATCTAATATTAGGCCAACTATAATAAACTCGTAATTGCGCTAATGCTATTTCCTTTGCTGGAATTGCAGTCGGAAAATTAACGCTAAATTCAGGATTGGTTGAACTTAATGATATCATGGTAGTTTTTGACGGCGTTGTATTAGCTACGATCTGCTGTAATAGTTCGCGCGACTCTGACATTATTATTATAGTTATTATTTAATTCTCCATCTTTCCGTCAGTAGAGAACGCATCGCGTTCCACTATGAATGCTTCATCGTAGGTTTTCATTATCGTTACGAACTCCTCATCGGATATTTTACCATCACCGAGATACGCTGAAATATACGAGCATAATTTAGTGTATGCGGCTGTTGCTGTATGTAATTTCATTATATGCTCGTTTAGTTTATCATTCGTACACGTAGATATTTTTTTAGAGATAATACTGAAAATACCTGCACATGTTGTTGCCGTTGAAACTATAATCGTTACAACTGCAGGCGCTGTCATCGTTATCGTTGATAATAATAATCCAGTTCCAGCAATAACAGCAGAAACCGAGTATACCATTATATCAATAACGACCATACGACGACGATATTTTTTACCTTTATCGTGTAATCGTCGATGATATTTTTTAGTTTAGTTTGACACTCACATACTTGAGTGTATCTGTGACGTTGAACGTCGATAAATGATTCTTGATTCATTATATTTATCTAGATAACTAATTGAGGAGTTTCGGCTATGAACTCAATACACCACCAATAAGTCGCTGCGGTTAACTTTTTATCATTCGCTATTAGCATAAACGTTTCTTCAGTATCTTTATTTAACACTATAGACACAATTCCAGAAAAATCATCGGTTGAATGACGCCATGGAAATGTGGTAAATATACTGAATTTTGCACTACTAAATACAGATAATCTATATACACCAGTAACCTCTGCAGTGTGTTTAAAAGTGTTATTTTCCTGCGACCATGTTGCCTTTCCTGATGCGACTGTGTACACGATATTAATGATCTGCTTGTGAGGAATTTTAACGAGATTAGTTTTTTTGAATAATGTTAGGAATACCACTAATGATATCGTTGAGTCTTGCGTTAATGTCAGCGAGATTAATAATAACATTTGGTGGAGTTCCAAAAAAGTCATTAATAGATCTGTTTACATTTCTACGAAAATTTAGAAATGTTTGTACGTGATTAAAATATTCAGTTCTAAATGAAGCAATTCCATCATTAATTGTCGTTAACGAAGTCGTTATTGGAATTTCCTTATCGTCGACGTATTTCTTCGTTGCAGCGTCGAAATCTGTTTCTGGTGTTCTGAGATTATTAATACCATTATTATTCATGTCGAGAAATGCACGCATTATACCACCGCGCACTGACACGTACTTGGATTCTTGATCATCGACGTATTTTTTTGTTGCTGCGTCTGTATCTGCGATTGGATCTCCAAGATACGTAATTTTTCTTCCTGACATAATAACATCACCGGTAAATACATCACCAGTTTTCTTAACATAATCGTTAACCGACTTACCGGAATCCTGTATTTTACCATGATCAGTGAAAGTAACGACATTATTAACAACCGCGTTGGGAATTCGTACAAGAACATCTAGTAGTTGTATATTACTCGTTTTTAATCGTCCTTGTTTATCCTGAAAAACGACGACTTCATTTTGATCCACACTCGTTATATTTAATAAATCATCGATTTCATTTCTGAGCTGATCAATGGTTGCATATTTAGATAAATCGATCTTCTGAGCTCTACCTGAGGATCTTCCGTAAATATCTACCATTATATTTACTGATATCAGTTTAAGTACTATGACGTAGTGTAGTGAACGCGTGTACAACTTTATGAGGCGGTGTTGTTGATTTTGATACAGCATCAAGCATAGCGAGGGTTTCACGGCCGCATATTGGAGGATCAGTTATTTTTGTGTCGGTAGCATTGAATACCAGATTGGAGCAGTATTATTGCTAACGTAATGAAGAAATTCTTTCGGTGGTGCTAATCCATACGAATCGAAATAAATAATTCCACGTGGATCAATTGCATATGCGACCCAGTGCGTGCCTGGGCCAGAATTTTTATCGAGATTAATGATACCGGTTTCATGTTGCATTGCAACGGTAGGTAATTGATCGCGCATAAAAACACCTCTGAAATTTTTTACTTTTAATTGCTTAGCAGCATTAAGTAAATCAAAATTGGACATAGGTGATATTAGTAAACTGTCCCTGGTAATCTTAGGCCTTTTCCGTACCAGTGTGGAGTCCCTGGTAATCTTAAACCCTTTCCGTACCAGTGTGGAGTCCCTGGTAATCTTAGACCCTTTCCTTTTTTTTTGATTCCTTTTCCGGTTGCTTTCTTTAACGCCATTCCAGCAGCTGTTCCAACAGCACCTAGCGCAGCTGCCTTTGCAACAGCTGGGGCTGCAGCTGCTATTAATGCTGGTATTGCTGCAAGAAGCGGAAATATACCACCCGTTTTAGCAATATCTTTGATGGCGCCCGCAGAAAGATTAAGTTTGACGCCTTTATTTGATTTTTAGCGTCGTTGAAGTTTTTAAACTGACGCTCGGTCAACGATAGTTTATTTGCACCGGTCATTTGTTCTCGTTTTAGCGATATTTTTATTCCACAATTATTTTTTGATGCTGATTGCAGCCTTTTAATCTGACCAGAAGTCAGACTCACACTAACGTGATGATATGACATTATTAATATTATGAACGATCTAATTACATATTTTCTACTGGAGCATCAATAACTCTCATTCGTCCACCAACACCTTCGAGTAACATCGATTTATCGCTGAGTATAACGGCTATTGCTCTGTAATTAGCAATAACTCCTCGAATCACACGAGCTCGAAAATGAATATCTACAACAGATTGTCTGGTTAAATCTAAATGTTCTAAAGAAAAATAATAAATCGGATACAGCGTTGTAAAATCTAACTGCGATATTTGTAAACCAGTATCAATATTTTGATCACGACCCATGAACGACATAAGACGATGATATGCACGTGCTACATGATTTTGATCGAAATTCAGTAATATATCTTCGGATGGTTCTTGATGTCCATTTATCCTTAATGAAACCTCAGAAACGCCGAGTTTATCAAATATCATATTACTTTGTGTTTGATTATTTACTCGTGCAGTATTTTGAAGCGCAATAAATATATGTCGCGGTGCAGAAACACCTTGCTGTGATGTTATTTGCCACGTAAATAAACCATTAATATTACTCTGGATAACATCTGTGGTCATCGTTAACCATGATAACGTTGATTTACCACCTTGACTCATAAAAGATAGTAACCGGTCTTCTTCAGATATTGTTGGAGTCATCACTGGCATCCACAAAGAAAGTTTTGTTAGTATTACTTTACCATGAAGTGCTCTGGTTGCATTATCATCAACTCCCTCAACATGCCACATTGCATCATTATCATCGCCTTTTCGCACAAGTACAACCGTATGTTTGGCTCCAAAAATGACTTTTCTGACATTTCTGCAGAATCCAAAAATATGTGACAGTGGAATCGCACATGAAAATGTTTTTCTATTACCTTTCAACATTGATCGACGCGCTGCAAATCCTAAGTTGAAATCTGGATTTGGAAAATATAGATCTTCAATAGCAGCAGCAACAGGAGGAACAGCTCGATTATTGGGTTGTCGAGTAATCTGATTTCTATTGTCAGGGTGGTCAGAAGTATCTTTTGAGAACATCATTGATGGACCAGCTGATCTTGAGTAATCGTCGCTGTATCTCGCAAGACCAAGTTTTGTTGTAGCAACATCAACGTCTTTCTGGATTGATTCAATATTTTTTCCGTCAATCATGTACGTAGCGCTATCAAATAACGCCATAATACCATTATTAACAAAACCAGTTATATCCCCAGCGGCGTATTCGGTATTATCTGTCTTTATAATTTCACCTTCAACTTCGATAAATGCTTCAGCGGGTAAGAAATATCTACTTGTATCCTGAACCTGTAATTCAATTCTCCCACGCTGATCTGGAATTCGTGCGTCGTAAGAATAATACTGATAATCGCGCACAGACTCATCTTTGAGAACTGGTGCATCCATGTCAAACGCGGGGTAAGATATGCGCTTAAACATCTTTATTATTATCGTCTTCGTCTAACTCGAAGACCACTTCGGGAAGTGAGACCACTTCCTGCTATCAGACTAGCGGTTATATTTTTTTCCTTTTCCGACATCGGGATATCAGCTAACTCCGCTAGTTTTTTGATTAGCTGCTTGATTTATTATTTTACTGACATTTGCTGGCATCACTTCAGTGCTAGGTAATTTCACAGGTCGGGTCGGTCTGCGTATTAATCGTGATAGTCTATCTTTAATTGCTGAGAATGCTTTGCTAGCGAGATTACCAACAGCGCCTATACCCTTTTCACGAACAACATCAATAGCTTTCATTCCCAGCTGCTTTGCAATCGGTATTGCTTTTGGGGCTATCCTTCTAAACAGACCCTGAACAACATCACCTAATCCATCTCCGTAGATCGTTTTGTATACAGGTAATCGAGAGTTTATTACCCTGACCATGGTAGGTCCACGAGTATTGTGTATGATCATTTTATTATTAAGTGATTTTGTCACTAATTACATACTTAATCACTATAATAATCATAAGTGACATCGTCACTGATTTCATTAATGAGAGATCGATATACATTAATATCCATGATGCCGCCACTAAATAATCGTTTACAAATATCAGCTGCTTCATTAATGATTTCTGATGAATTATTACCAGCTCGTTTTCCTCCGATGAGAATTTCTAATCGATCGACATCAGCGAGAACGTTATTGGGGCAAGTAATAAGACCACTTCCTAAACCACTTCCAGTTGCTCCGGGAGCGTCTTGATCTTCTTCTTCTTCACTTGGTTTCGGTGGTTTCTTTTTACTTGATTTCGGTGGTGTTTTTTGTGGTTCTGGATAATCACGAAGTGATTGTTCAAATGATTTTGGTGCTTTTCGTTGTTCTCGTAATCGTTTTATTGCTTCTTGTTGTTCTTGTTTTCGTTGTTGTTTTATTATTTCTTGTCGTTCTTGTTCTAGTTGTTGTATCTTTTGTTTTAGTCGTTGTGCTCCTTGTGGTGATGATGGTGTCTTTGGTGATGATTTAAATTGTGTGATTGTGATGATTCAAATTGTGGTAGTTGTGATGATTCAAATTGTGGTGGTGATAATTCAAATTGTGGTGGTGATAATTCAAATTGTGGTGGTGATAATTCAAATTGTGGTGGTGATAATTCAAATTGTGGTGATAATCGTTTACCTTGTTCAACCTTTTCTACATATCTATTTACAGCCATGCCAAATTCGTTAAAATTCTTAATATCTTCACTAGATCTGATTTTTGGAATACCAGCATAGATGCGATATACATCCATGAGCCAATGATCATGCTTTAGAGATTTAACATAATCTGTTTTTACATATTTTTCTCTTTCATAATATCCATACGCGGCAATATCAAGTACTTGGTTTGGGTCATTGATAGCAGCAATACCTTCAGGAGTGAATTTATCTATTATATTAGTTCTTGGTCTTTTAGGCGGTGGTTGTGGTGCTTGTGGTTGTGCTTGTGGTGGTGGTTGAGCTGCTTGAATACGACCAGCAATATCAGCAGGCAATGTTGCAAGAGCTTGTTGTGTTGCCTCAGTTGCTGCAACAATTTTCTTCGTTGGTTCGACAATCGGTTTAAATAATTTTTCTGTACCTTCTGTAAATTCCACTTGAGATTCCTGACGCGATTGTAGTTGTTGCTTAACAGAATCACGAACGGGTAGATATTTTTTAATTGCCTCTAGTCGCTCTCGAGCTAATTTAGCTGAGTGTGGTTCTCCGATACTCATTATTGATAATATCTATATGGCTGTTTAATTTATAGCAGCAGAGAGGGTGAATGACATACGCACGTGACCAAATTGTGAAAAAATCTGGTCAATTAAAGAAGTTTTCATTATTAAAGCAAAAATGTTTTTTTTCTTCAGGGAACCCTTAATTTTCAAAAATAAGGTCTCTACAAAGTTGTAGGGTTCACCCTCTCTGCTGCTAAGACTCTGTCTTTTACCTCTTGAAACATAATCGTTTGGAATAGCTGTGCTTTTATTCTGTCGCTTACTTTTCAGCCGGAAGTGCCCTTTCATTTTACAAAAACTGCACAATCTAAGAGATTTCTGTTCCTTACTTTCAACATTTAGCAATCAGAAATGCCGTGCTCTTTCTTTTTGCAGTAAATGCATGTATGAAGAGATAAGGATTTGCTATCAGTCATATCAGATGTTTGATTTCTAAATGCCGTGCCAGATTGAAATTTGGAAGTACTCATATGAGACTCATATGATTTTTTTGCCAAACAGCTGCTGAAAGGAGAAATTAAACTTTGTGAGTCAATGCATAGTTATCAACTGGGCGAGCTGCGTTTTCCAAAGTTTTCACCTTACATCGCTATGAATGCACTTCTTAAAATCTTCAATACGAGCTGCGTGAGATTATCGTAATCAACCTTCTTGGCTGAGCGCCACCTATCCTAATAGTTGTTCTTTTTCCTCTGCAAATTTGATATGGGGTTGTCCAGTTCCTTTTCTGCATTTCCTCATGTACCAACTCATAACCGTTCAAAATATATTCCTTAACTGCATCATAAACAGCTGTACCGACAAAGTAGTGTAGACTGTACGCGCTTTGCCAAGAGGTATACTTTGTAAGAATAAAGTTCAACGCTCTCTTGGCCATTTATCAATTTTCTCAAAGTGAAGAAAGTGTTTATCTTCTTCTTTTTCCTGGAAAAGGTGGTGCTAACCTAATATTTTTGATAATCTCAAAACCTGAACTTATGCAAAAGTAGTGTGGGCTCTTTAGAGAATGCCCATTGCCAGTTCTTTATACATATATATATATATATATATATATATATATATATATATATATATATATATATATATATATATATACTGCATTTCCCTTTCATTTCTCTGCTTCTGCACATACATAACACTGGTAAAGGTTTGGGAAAACACGAATACTAGCCATGACTGTAATATTTAGTATTGATTTGGAGTAATTCTAAATTCAAACATTCAACATGAATACGTTCTGCGTTCTAAAATCGAGTGGTAAATTGTGTTCATGATGTTATTTCTTATGCTCAGCATGTTGTTATTTATGTAACCCAAATGTTAAAACAGAGTTAAAGCTCTCTTAGCAATGTCGATTTGATTTTAAGCTGAAAAGTACTTAATTAAAAATTTTCTTATGTTAAAGTCACCGCGTAATAAGGTAGCCAATAGTGAAACGACTGAGTCAAAATGAAATTATCAGTATTGCATTTTCTTCAGTGTCTATAACTGACGGGAAACCATTTGTAATATTAAAATAAAAAACTTTTGAAAGCTTGTTGCATTCAACTCTGAGAATATGTTCGTGTGCAACGTAGTCTCCTGGGTCGGTGATATTTTTATTTCTCTCGAATCATTCATCTATCAAAATACTTTTCCAAATGGAGACCAATTTAAAGACTATCATAATATTTCTGTTATTGGGTTAGACGCAGTCTAGATTTCGCCGTTGCAAGATAAAGTAATGGTAATGTTCCCTTGTGGTATGGTTGTTTGTTCATTGTTATTTTCAACTTCTCTTACCACTGTATGGTAAAGATTTTGGGAAGAAATAACTTTTGACCTTTTGACCGAAGGAAAAAATTTAAAAATAAGCACCCCATAACCAATAAAATATGACACTGTGTTATCTGAGTTCATTTAATTTCTTCCTGACTGTATTAATTTAGGTGCTGCGAACCTTTCCCAAGATGCCAGCCAATTATGCGGATCTTTTGTCTTTTGTGAAGTGACATGTCCAGGCACTGCTCAAATCTCAGTTTCATCTTCTTTTATGTCTTCGCAGTTTGGAAGGTAAAATGATTTGAAGTCGTTAGAAATATTAGGAACAAGAAGACTTACCATACTACTTGCAAGTAATGAAAAATATTGTAATCTAACTAGACATAGGCCATGTTTGGGGGGTTGGGGGGGAGAAAGACGTAACCGAGTTCAGCAACACTTCTAAGGATTAGAAACATCGTTAAAAAGAGTACATTAAGAACTGAAATAAAGACAACAGACACCAAAAATGAAAGTGTGAAAACCTGGAAAAAGGAAAACAGTGGTTACACAAAAATCAAACCATAAAAATCATTTAAATCTATCTTTATTCATCACAAATTCTGTTTCTGAGAAAGGGTTGTATATTGACATGGTAAAGTTGACGAGATCTTCGCGCTGTGCCGTAAATTTAGTTGAATGCAAATTTATACATGTATCCACATCAAATTAATTCCACTTTTACAGTTTGGGTCATCTTCCTATCAATGTTAATGCTTACACCAATGTCTTCATCACAGAATACAATCTGTAAATAATAATATTTCCAGAAACATCGCAGTACATTTTGTTTGATACTTGAAATAGGCAAGTCAACATTGGCATTAGCTTGAATTTTTTTATTTTTATTTATTTATTTATTTTATTTATATAGCGAATTAAAAGTATCCACAGGCGAATCAGCAAACACATCAAATTGGTGTGCATTCCTACAACATCTTCCGAGTTCCGAGGTTATTTCGCGATCTAATGGAAAGGGCAGAACGATGTTAGTATCACTTAAGTTTTCACAATCGGCTTTAGTCTGGCAAAAAAGCCGAAGATGCTCCCATTGAAATATTTGAGACTGGATATCTAATATTCTTTATTTTCATGGACAATAAATATACAGATCGCGTAGAGCCGTCTTGCTCTGACGTCATAATATCGTCTGTACTAATGGTAACAACTCCACCGATTCTGCCAAGATGGAGATTTTATTAACTTTCGATCTAAACTATGACTTATGTGAATGAAAATCAAATAAATGTAGAAAACACTGCAGTCACTGCGATCGAACACCTGAGGCGCTTCAGAGACATCATACTTTGCAGGGGAGAAGGTAAGAATTTAAACTTTGCAGTAGTATCACTATGAATTGGTGGTATACTCAGCATAGTATATAGTACAACTCACGCATGTACGCGCTCTGAGTCACTTTTTGCAGCTATAGATGTCATTTTGGAGAATCTGATTACAGATACCTCTAAATGGTGTTTATTCACTTTATTTCGCTCCTTGTCCATCAAAATTCCACTGAAGATTATTGTATAAATTCCTCAAGAAATGCTAAACGCAAATTCATTGATGACGTACATTTTTAGACGCAACCACCAAGAAGGGTGATCTTGTTTAATCCGGTTTCTTTCGCGCGCTATGATGTAACAGCGATAGCGCCTGCTGTTGGGAAGAATTTTGTACTACAAATATAAAAAGACACGACGATGTCGTCATTTATAAACAAAGCTTGGGAAAACACCGGCAGGAAAATATACTGCACACAAGTCCAATAAATTGGAGGTAATTAAGTAACTTCGTATATATCTTATGTATGGTATGTCGTATTTTATATTTCAATTCGTACATAATGCCTATTTTTCCCATACAAATATCTTCTTTCATTCACGCAAAAGACAGAAAGGCGGCAGTCAAGTCAGATTTATTTTAGTTAAATTTTGCATTATGCTAAATTATAATTTTGAAGAAATGTCATATGTACAAGTTAAAAATAAAACATGTTAAAAAAAAAAATTGTACGTTACTCCTTTATCTCATTCATTGTTGAACATCCATAAAGAAGATGAATGAAAATGCTTGTTCATGTGACTATACCTTGATTAACCATGCACTAGTAATAGCTCAGTCTAACATCAACTTTCTTGACCTAGTTTAATGCTGAACTGCCATTGTAAAAGTCCATAGAGATCAATAATTTTCATCTAGAAATGTTTATATGACAATTATTTTGCAGATCACTCAAAAATCATGATTGAATAAACTTTGTTAGAACAATATTACCACTAAATTTTGAAACTAAAATTAATTTTTAAATTTATACTAGTAATGCGTTTACGTGACCCCCCGTGTGACTTTTACTATAGCTTCCTAAGAAACAGCAGATTCTATGGTATAGCAGTATTCTGAGTTTTCAGTATTTTTCTGCATAGCTCTACCTATCATGTGCTGATCTTACATGCACTAGATGACGATAAGTTACTAGTTCTGCATCACCAGTTGATTTTGGGAAAGTATAGCGATTGCTGGTTAGTATACTATTTTAAAAATGCATTCATAAATATCACTGTTTTCAAACATGACCGTACCTCATGTTCTCAAATAGAATGTATATCTTCTTAAAGTTGATGTCACTGTAACAAATCAGTTAACCAGTTTGTCTTCTGATAATGCCCAATGAGTCAGATCACATGATTACCATAGTTGCAGTGGCGTAGCTTGGGGAGGGCAGGGGGGGACAGTTGTCCCTGGGCGCCATATGCCAGGGGCACCAAAATGAGGAAAATACAACTATTCATTATCTCAGAGGCACTCGAAGGGGATGCCAAGTTTATGTTTTGTCCCAGGGCGCTAAGTACCTCGCTATGCCACTGCATAGTTGTCAAGAAGTCAGAGATTGAATCTATGGTAGCATATGAGAGTCAAAATGTGAAGTATGTTACAGCTGTTATTTTCTGATGGCTTTTGCAGTTGACAGTTGTTGACTTTAAAACTTTGTTGTACATGTTTTATTACTTTTCATTGGAACAACTTGAATTATTTAAATGGTCTGTGATCAATATGTACTTTCATGCTCATGTTGTTGGGCCCATTCTCACCAAAAATAACCTGTGTCTCCCCTGTTACAGGTGGTTACAGATGCATTGCTTTAATTCTCTCGGATAAGGTTCTGTTCTTGGAGGGTGCAGGTGGCAGAATGAGTGCCATGGAAGTGGCATCCAATTTTCAGTTCATAACATTAGGACAAATATGTTCAGTCATACGGATATTTTTTTCGGTATTACTGCAATATCAGAGTAACTCCCCTTGCAAAACCACGAATCTACATGGCTTGTGTTTATAGATTGTTTTCCACAGTCAGATATCTTTTTTTGCAATTATCTGATATAACTTGGAAATTAATGCATTTTAATAAATAGCAATAACAATAAATAGACATATATAGTATCTTGAATTCAAGTGACTTTATTTTATTATGACACTGCAGTCTTAAACTAAGTAATAAAAAAGAGCGAAAACCAACAATTTTGTTAAAATTCAACAAATAATTTATTTCCCTAGAATACACAGTAAAAATATAAAAAGAACTTAACATTATTGTGAATTAAATCCCAAATATTCCAAAAAGTTCTATCACTGGTCCTAATGAATAAAGTTCAAATTAAATTCAAGTGGTGTTCCCAAAGAATTGCACCAACTCTGAATGTGTTGATGTGCCTGTAGTGGCACGTGATGTGGAGATGTGCCAAAAGTTTTTTGATGAATCACAATAATATAATCCAAGATGTTCTTGTCTGAAATCACTATAATTCCAAATTAATGTTCCTGTCGCAAGAATATTATTGATGTGTACTTTGTATTTCCAGAATAATAAATTTGAATAAATAATTCCACCAAAGTGAAAATACTGAACAATGCAAATGATTCTGCTTCAGATGTTATCGCAAAAATGAACAATGTTTCAAGTAAACAAGATTATATAAAAAATCTAAGACACAAAAGACACAAAAGTAGAGCCAGGATGTAGGTCCCAAGTTTATTTCAAGAAAATTCTGTGATGTAAACAAATAAAATCTGTTTCTAAGATTATAATAAAAAAACATGGGAAACATCAGGTACAACAGGTTCTTCATGGAAGAATTCCAGTATCCTAGACCCAGACCCAGATAACATGTTTACTTTTATTGATAATGATCCTAATATTTCAACCCACACTCCTTGAGAAATGTTAACTATGTATTACTTGTTTACAAAATAAAAACATCAATGTCCCTAGTCAGGTACACAGTGATCATGATTTTAGACAAGGTCATGTACAAAATACAATTATACATAATCTATATTCATGGAGAAAAACTAACAAATTAAATATATATAACAATTGTTGGCTGATCACTAACTTTTAGACCCGCGATACATAGAACTCTGATTTAAATAGGGACTACTTCACTGCTTTCATTTTGAAGACTTACAGGGAATTTTTGCTATCAGGAAACATGATTTGTATGATAGTGACTTTTGAAGAATGGGTTTGAGGTTTAAATGGATTCAAACTGAGCCATGTTAAAACCCTGGATTGGTTCCATTTGGAACATAGTGAGGGATTATAGTTGATTGAGACCAAAAAGGTCTAAAAGATCTGATAGGTCTTCATCATGCCCAAAATCATGTCTGCTATGATTACTGAATGTGTCCAATATCATGGGGTGGTAGCCTTTGATAGAGATGGGGCCACTGTTTCTCCTCAGAGAGCCAGAGTAAAAAGTTGGCCAGCTGAGGGATTGAGGCACAAAGAGGGACAATGTTGTTGGTATGGCACCAGTACCTGAAAACATGCCACTTTCCTTCATAAGCCTTCAGAGTGGAGGGCCTTCTTGCTCTCGAGATTCTCTCATCAATTGAAGATTTGAATTGGTTGTCTCACAAAGCTGCCTGATAAGGGCCGAGCATGTAGAAGAAGAGGATGGTCCACGTAGGGAAGGACCACCTGTGACCATGGTTGCTGGAGAAGATTCAGGTTGGTAGGAATCTTCCTGGGTATATATATATAACTAGAAGTAGTAGACCGGTAACCCAGGACTTGCCCCATATGAGAGAGGCTATCAGACTCATCTTACTGGTCTGACCCCTAACTTTTGGATTATTTTTGGTCTCAGCACCATGGGTTGGGAGGCAGATGCCCCCAAACCCTCCCAAATGAATGACAATGCATCCAGGCCCAAGCTTTGGGTCTGGAACTGGAGAGGTGAAGGTGGCTAGCTGTGATTTCATTTCATCGCAAAGACGTCGATCATCAGATGCCCCCATAGTTCACAAATCCGAGTGATGAATGATTAATGGAAGGACTTGACCTCTTCTGGATAGAGTGTTGGCCAAGACATTGAGTCTGCAAGGAATGTGTCTGATTTGTATGTTGTTATGGATATTTTCACAACAATGTAGAAACTGCCAAATCAGAACACACAGGTCAGGTGGTATGGTGCCTTGCTGTTTGAGGAGATAGGTTACCACCACAGTTTTTGGACCTAACGAGGACCGTTTTTACCTCAGAGTCGATCTTTTCAGAAGTGAAAGGCATTGATGACAGCCTTCATTTCTAGGATGTTGATATGTAAAGGCCGTTCCCCCGGCTCCCTCATGTTGCTAGCGTAGTGAAGGTTGGTAACAGGTGGGCACCCCAACCGTGTACTCTGGCATCAGTACATACCATCATTTCCACTTGGGGCTTCTCCAGCAGCATTATCATGGTCAGCCAACATGGGTTGCACCACTGATGCTTGGCCATTAAATCAGCCCCACACTGGTGATGATATTGACTGGTGGAGTAGGGGCTAGTATTGCCTATTCTTTAAACCCAGCAAAAATCTGCAGCTAATTTTGTCTGTACACATTTGATACATTTACCGGTATTTCTAGCAGCTTTTGGCAACATGTAAATTATATTTCTGAGCAATCCCTGTTGTTTGCGACTTGTAAATCCACATGGAATAGCACAACCCTCTGTCCTGTGGCCATTTTGAATTTTGCACTAGATATGGCTGTGACCAAATACTGGTAAGTGTCTAAAGTGTGTTCGAAAGAGTTGCATGCAGTAAAATTGCACATTTGAATGAACAGGTGATATTAGACCCACATATTGTCCATCATTATCAACACAGGTTTGGGGGGTTGATTTATCAGACTACACTGACGCTGGAATGATTGAATCTTGGGCATGACCATGACTGTTTGATCAAAGGGATTTGAAAAGGGGTGCCATTATCCTGGCAATGTTTCATAAAGAAAGACTGCCAAGCGGGATCAAGTCTACTGCTGCATTAATTTAAATTAACTGAGGAGCTGCAAAAACTCTCTCACTGAAATCCAAGTTTTATTGGAAATGGACTTGACAATCTTGACAATTCTGATTATGCAAACAGGAGGAGGTCGCACTAGGTCTGGTTGGTTACAAATTCCATGTCCAGATGGACAAAAATTCTGGGATGGATGGAGGGCTGCCTTTTCCCAGTTCACTAGAAAGCCTGGATGATCTAAAAGAGAGATCATTCCTGCCTCGGGGTAGAACAGAATTTGCCAAATGTTTCTGGAGGATGTCGTCCAGGTAGGCTGCCGTCGTTGTAGGTGACGTCGTTCAAAATAGGGTGATGATGTAATCTTGGTAAAAGCCCAAGGGCTGATGTTGAGGCCAAAGGGAGAACTTTGAACTACTAAACTGTGTTGGGGTAAGCAAAGATGGAGAATAAGTTCATGACATGGAGTGGATAGGGATGTGAAAGTATGCATTGGTCAGATTGCGACTGATGGCATACTTGTCCCATCGAATGGAGAGGAAGATTGAACTCACCATCTCCATTGTGAATTGGTTGAGGTAACTCAGGTTGATAATGGGTCTCCTCTTGCTGTTTGCTTTCAGAAATAGAAACAGCCTTGAATAAAACCTTCGGGATTGTGGTCTTTAAGCAAGCTCCACCGACTTTTTTAAAAATTCTTTTCTTTTTTTTCTTCTTTTGGTGAGTGATCATATCTCCTGTTGTAGAAAGGCATCCTTCTCATGATCTGAGAGTGCCTCTGTGAGAGGGCAGAGGAGGAGATGAACAAAACCCAAAGCCCTTCCAAATGACCTGGCTCCCCCCCCCCCCCCATCTGAGGCGATAGGGAGATCAGTGAGCTCAAAATTTGGTTCTTGCCATTTCTGTACAATTGCCCCTAGGGATCACTGTTGATGCACATGTGACTGAGAAGATACCCTGTCCTGATGCCACCCTTCACACGGGGGAGGGGGGGCTGAGTGGTTCCAAACGCCCTTGTGGGTTGAGCGGAAAGGTGGACAAACAGTTCCTGACTCAGCTGCCTGCCTCTGAACTTCTCTGCTCTTCCTCCAAAGTAACGATGAACCAGACTGGTTCGTCCAGAAAGGGAGGGTGTGACAAGGTTTGAGAGACATGGATCGCAGACATGTGACACATCGTAACAGGAGTAAATTAGCTGAATCCGTCAAAGCCTGGCCATGGTATGGGGAGCAACCTTGTTCAATGACCCTGTCAATACTGGCTATCGCCTCCAGAACATGGCTATTGCTGGGTGTCTCAGTCGCATCTCAAAGGTGCCAATGAGGCTAAATCCAACAATGAAGAAGGTGCAACAACGTCCTGAGCCAGCTCTGATGGGCAAGGAAGACATTTGTCAGGCCTATGAACAGCTACTATATTCTTGTCAAGTGCGGGTAGATCAATATTGAAGGCTTCTGTTGCCTTAAGTCAGTCTCTTGCTCCATGTCAAGATCTGCCAATTCTTTAGAGGTATAGTGTGGAGGGCATTCTTAAGTAGCCAACACCCTATAAATGTCCATGATGATGGCTTGAAAGCTAAATTTCAGTACATTCCATGGCTGGATCTGAGTAAGATGTGAAGGATGGTGGATTTGAGAGTTCCATCACACTCACTGTGTGTCAAGCCCCAACTGGGTCTACTTTTAGCTATAGAGAAGATATACTATTTGGTATGTAGACTCAATTTCATCGCTATCAGAACGTCACTACCTCTTCTTGTGGACACACAATAAACATAACGGAATTCAGACACTGCCTGCTGGTTTTCGTGGCAAATGGTTAGCCTGGAAGCTGGCAATATAGAAAATGATCCTGCTGTCACCAGTAGTGGTCGCTCTAAGGGCCTGTCTGAACAGATTTCTCACTGAAATTTCCGTCATAGAAAGGGCATGTTGCTAACAGTATGGTTAGACAAATGGATCTGTCACTAAGATCCCAGTAAATCACAGTTGGCTGGATGATTCATTGAAAATGTCCCCATGTTGGAATGGCAGGACGGTTTTATTATGCATTAGATCCATTGGACCTGGTACAACCCCATGCATCCAGACTTGTAGGCACAAAGACCATGCTCAGACATGTGGGGGAGGACAAACGCCCACTGTGCTACCAAAAATTGGGGAACACTGCCCCAATGAGATGGAGGTGGCTCAGGGCTGTCTTCTTAGCAGGTCGTCCATGCTGCATGGTCAGTGATGCCTGGAGGGCCAGTAACTGTGCAGTGGTCTAAGGAGGTAGATCCTATTGATGTGATACAAACCCCATGTACTCTGAACTTACAGGCATGAAGGCCATGCTTGGACATGCAGGGGGACTTCCTTCACTTATTCTGTCTTTCCTCCCCTTCAATGCCAAATGGACTATGGCTTTGAACATGCATTTCATGCATTTAGTAAACATTTCTCCTAAAATGATACAAGAGAACAAAGCATAGATTAGCAAATCAGTATGTGACTAACTAGCTAATATGATAGCCTAGACTTCCTCTGACCACGTATTACAGATGCAGCATATCATAGACGGTGTATACTTAGTATAAACAAAACAAGAGTCATAGTAGACTTCCATGCTCTGAAGTTGCACGAATAGCATTTAAATGACATTCTGCTGAAACGACACAAGAAGAGAAAGCAAAACAGAAATTAATAATTCATCAGGTTCCTAACTTGCTAATATAAATAAATTCCCCGTTGCTAACAGAGGAATCAAAATAATCAAGCGTCACATTCGAAACTTATAGACTACGCTTTGAGCTGATATGTATCAAGTATTGATCATTCTACTGAAACTACACAAGAAGGGAAAACCAAAGCAATCAATTAACATTGTAAAGCATTAAAAACACACTAAAACCAACTCCATTACAAACGGAGCAAGTTAAAAAAGTCAGAGTTTTACTAACTTGTAATGACCTTGCAGAGGTCAACGATAGCGTGGTATAATATGGTCTTAAAAGGCCAAACTCCCTAAAGGTGACAAAATCAATCAAATTTGGTAGAAATTGTAAAATGAATATATACAACCTGGAGCAGAATGATTAATCAACACAATAAATCCAAAAGGAATGATGGGTGAATCAGAACACAAAAATGGCTTAAATTTTTCAGAGGATAAACTGGACGATGTTATCCAGTCCAGCAGAGAAGCTAAAAACTACAATACCTGGCGCTGCCATGGGCAGGTAATGGGCAAGAGTTGTTGCCCTTTGTTGATATAGACAGAAAAAGATGATTTTCGTCTTTTAGTAGGCTGGATTCACGAGATAGCAGGCTAATATTCCTAACATAATATCATTTGGCAGCGTGTTTGAAGGAGAAAGAAAATATAGTATGTGATCCTCATAGGTGGACAGCTTACAATGGGATTGTGTAAATCTAAATCAATATGTCAACATTCATGTAAATAATAACTGTGCAAAATCATTCTTCAAAAATAATGTAATTTTAATTGTTTTACATTAATTAAATTAGTAATATAAATATTTACATTGGCATAGAACTTTTTACTGATATGTTTCTTTCAAACTATATATGTTTTTAAATTCATTGATTTTATTTAATTTGACTTGCATGTTATTACTTAATACATGCATATATATATATTAATACATGCATATATATATATATATATATATATATATATATATATATATATATATATATATATATATATATATATTCCTTTATAGATGGTACCTGCTGCTGTAGTTGTACTGGATGCAAGTTTAAGAAGCCAAGAGAGTCCAAAAGTAAGATAATTCATAAAAATTATAGAATGACTTAAAGATTACTGATATACAGCACTTCATCACCAAAAAACCCCCATTATAACACAGTTCATGTAATATGTTGGTACAGTCACTCATCCTATTTAATTTTTTTTAAATTGTAGGGCACTTTAACTATAATGCTGATACAAATTTCTTTAAACTATAATGTTTACTTTGAAACAACATGTTTTTTTAATCTTTGATTAGTAACATTTTATTGTAAAGCTTCTTAGCTATTGTAGATCCTTGAAAAGCAGCTCATGCATATGTTTGGTTTCAGTATAAAGTTTTTATTATGTTACAGTAGGAAATGTCATCATGACAATGTTAGTGATGTTTTACTGAAACTGACAGATATATTCAACCAAGACATGTTTCACAAACTGAATCATGAGGGTAAAAGATGATCAACATATAAAACAAAGTTGAGTGAAGTATGGAATGCACATTATAATAGCTGTCACAGTCAGCCTAATGGGTGGACAGGGAAAAGTTTGAGTTTCTCATCATTTCAATTAAATAGCATCATTTTAGCTCATGTAAACTGTGCTCACATTTAGAAGGTTTGGTTAATGTTGCAGCTTTACTGTGAGGTAAAATTTCAGACCTAATAGTTCAGTGCTTAAAAAGTACTGTTTTATAATACATTGGAAACTCTTTAATCTGGACACTTTCATTCCCAGTGAATATGTCCAGTTTAATAAGTTTTCCTGATAATTGAATCATGCAGATTGTTATTTTATAATGTCATAATGTCATATACAACATGTACATGTGTTTGCTATCAGTACATGTATATTCAGTAATGGTTGAAATAAAGAATGGAACTATTGATTTTTGTTTATTTCACTTTATTATAATGTGCACTTGTATATAAATAAGTTTATACAACTACTGCAAATCTTTTTTTATGCTAGCTGGTATCTTGACTCGTGATTGAATTATGATCAAAGATCATAGCTGATTCATTTCAGATCATATTTAAAAAGCTGCTACATGTACCATGACAGAATCATGGTGTGTCAAGTTTGATAAATTTTCTCTTATTCTTTGACAGTTTGGCCTAATCAGTATGTTGGGTGTTCTTATCAAAAATGTCTGCAAGTGCCTCATCAATATTGTCCAGTATTATTTTTGGTGAACAGTGTTTTTTGCAACAATTGTTTCTTTGTTTACATTTAAAATTGAGTGACTCTCAAACAAGCTTCAACATGTACCAGGTCTGGCTTCAACTTTTTTTTTTGCAGAACCAGGTTACAGACAAAATCATGCTATAACTGGAGAAAATACTGTTGTAGGAGGCAGCAAATGGGGTAAGAATGCTAGGGAAAGATACAATGGAATCAACACAATAAAAGAAAGTGAGGAGCTCAGAAGGAGGAGGGATGGGGAAACTGGGGAGAGCAAGGGCGATTCCATTGAAAAGAGATCTAAAGGAAGAATTTCAAGGAGAGATAAACATGAGAAGAAGAAAGCTGGAATCTCTGTTACTGAAGAGAATGTGGAGAAGGTAGAAGAAAAGAGACTCGGAGAAGTTGCTAGGATGGACGAGCATGAGGAGGAAAAGGCCACAACTTATGTTCTCAAGAGTGTGGAACAAGTGGATGAAGGATATCCTGCAGATCTTGCTGTAGATGCAATCCCAGAGAAGAAGGCTTCAGCCGATTTCAGGAGTGAGGCTAACACCATCAATGAGTCTGGTGTGCATGACAGAAAATCAGGGAAAGCCATGAGCAAGACTCAACTTGAGGATGAAAATGAAGACAAGGTGAGTCCAGGGAAATCAGAAGTGCAGGATGTTGATGTTAGGAAGAAGGAAAGGGGTGAAAATGAGAAAAAGTGTAGAGATAGGAAAGATAGAACATCTTCTGTAATTAATATGCAGAACATGGTCATTCCAGGAAAATCAAAATTGCAATATAATACTGAAGAGCAAATGGATGACAGAGAGAAAAGGCATAAAGAGAAAGAAATAACATTAGATCTAGATGATAAACAGCACATTGACATCCCAGTAAAATCAGAAATTCAGGGCATCCTAGATATTAAAAAGCAAAGAGGTCATAGAGAGAGAAAGCAGTTTAGAAGGAAAGAAAACAAAACCTTTAAAATAGATCATGGGCAAATCAAATACATCCAAGCAAAATCAGTTGTGGATGATGTTGTTTGCTACAAAAATCAAATGGAGATGAACCATGGAAAAAAGGAAAGAGAATCTTTAGCAGACTATTTTTGGATTCAAGCAATGGAGAAAACAGTAAGGCCCTAAAAAGTGAGAAAGTTAATAAAGATATTGTTTGTTTTTTTTTCAGGAGGGAAACTCTAGAAGACACAGATCAGAAAAGGAGATTAATAGTGGCAAAGATGAGGAGCAGACTATAGAAGATGCTAAGGGTCCGATAATGGAAATAATCAGCAGAAAAGATGGAAATGAAAACAAGGATAGGGAAAGAGGAGAACCATCCAAAAGGAGGGAACCTAGAAAAGAGATTGAAGATGCAAAAGAATCTCTGGTTGGCAATGAGGCAAGATTGCAGGTTAAAAACAATGTTGAAGTTTTGTCTGACCAGGAAAGTCCAGTTTCTAAACAAAAAGAATCTGGTGTAGTTGACATCCATGAAGAAGAGCAAAGAGAAACAAGATGCAAGATCAAGAAACAATTAAATTGTACCAATGTGGACCAAGAACTTAAGAAACTTGTTAAAGATGAAGCCTGTGCACTGGTCCATGATGTCATTAAACGAGTCTTGACAGATAAAAAGCTGAGGAGTACATGGAGTCAACTAAACCAGAATAAGTCTTCAGAAGGTGTTGAGACTGCATCAGCTGGCAAAGCTGAATATGAGAGGAGAAAAGATGGGGCTAATGATGCTGAGGTAAAAGGAGATCAAGCCAGAAAGGAGTCCCTTGAAGCAGCTGAAGTGCCTGGCCATGATCCAACCTTTGAGATAAAATCTAAAGAAGGAGATCTGGGTAAACAAAATGAAAAAGCTGCAGACAAGCCATCAGAATTCTCCTCAGTGGATGTGATTCACCTTTCTAATGAAACCTCGAGCATGACAGCTGGCTTAGATGCTGTCCCAGTCAAAGCAGTGGATGCAAGTCCTACCATCAAGAGGAGAAAGAGTGTCACCTTTGATACAAACATCACCAAGATACATTTATATGCACCAGATAATGAGGAATACAGCTCATATCAGGTTTAATTTAGTAGTATTTTTTTTTTGTTGTATTTTCTGTTCTGCCTGTATAAACATGTCACAAGACTGTGTACAACTTTTTGAGTGGTGCCATCATCAAATATATGAAGATTTTGTTTCAAAATTTGTTTAAGACATTTATTTAAAATGCATTATAAGCATTGTTTCAGTCAGAACTGTGTATTTTTATTTTCATTAGCAAAAAAGAATCTTTCTTTCCTCAGCATAATTTATATTAAGTCTGTTGCTTGAAGTTCTAAAATAACTAACCTAGAGCACATATATATTGAGTTTTAGCAACAAGGGTTATAAAGATTATATGCTTATGAAGGTTTGTTATGGTCTATACAGCGAATGCAAAGCTAAGGGATGTAGAACAGGCTCAATACAGCGAATGCAAAGCTAAGAGATGTAGAACAGGCTAAATGCTCTCTTCTGCATGCTGTAAGAGGTAATGGAGGTAGGAGCCACAGCGGTTCAGTGGCTAGGGTGCTGGACTCCCACCCAAATGTTGCCAATGTGTGTTTGTAGACAAGGCACTTAACTCCCTCAGTACTAAATAACCAGCTTATGTTGCTATTGTTGTAAAACAACAAACCAAACCAAACTAAAAGGTGCATAAATTTAAGTTTCAGGATACAAAGAAGACCTAACTAGAAATGTGTCCATACATATGGATGCCTCTGCTCTTATGAATTAGTGAAAATATAACAGTACAGGAAACCAGCAGCCATCCACTCACAAGATCTTGATGTGGATGTAAGCCTGTATTATATTTGAATGGTAGCATTTGAACACTGGTGAATGGATGTCTACTGCCTGCCTTCATTTGAGTGTTTTGCCTGAATTAGCATTAAATTGTTCATACTATTTTCACTCAGACTGTAGATAGCAGAACATTGTAATATTGACGTTAGTTTGACAATATTGAGGCACACTTACTGTGATCAGATCTGAAGTTTTGAGAATGAGTTTAACTTTTATGCTCATGCAGACAGTTTCACCTTTGAAGTGCTGAAACCTTGTGCTTTTTCTAATTTCCATTTAAAATGGGGGTAGAAGACAGTTTTTCTTGTTATTTCCAGTGGAATCCAAGCATATCTGATTCATAGGGATTTTCCTGTTGACATTTGCGTAGATATGTAATAGAGATTGTTTAGGATTGGCTTTCAAGCCCACACATGAGCTTGATGGATGAAAATTTAAATTTCTTTTTGTATTGGACCCATTCTTTTTGCATGCTTGCCCCATTTTGGCCCAAATCTCAAAGTTACCCAATTTTTTCACAAAGGTTTATCTGTCCGTGCACAGTTTGATCAGGTCTGCTTTAAATTTTATAAGTGAAAGTCTGAAATCCAGACAAAAACTCTGTTCTTGCACCTGCAGATTTCTTTAGTTAAGAAACTCAGGCCTCAAAACAACATTTTTTTTCAGATATATTTTTTAGTGTGTGTAGAATGTCTGTGTTACTTGACATCATTGTGAAACTACATCCTCCTCCTTGTCTCTAATACCATCTGCGTGGGTCTATTGTGAACCTTCATGATGTTGCAAGCCATGGACAAAGGATATTACTTCTTGAAGCAAAACTGCATCTCTCAGCCTTAATGAGTTAAAGATTCAAGCTTTAAAAATAAATGTTCAAGTTAAGATTCTGTTAAGTTACTTGGATTTGCATAATTTGCATTGGCATTATAAACTGTTTCTTGGGTTCATTTTTATTGAATAAAAAATTCTTTTTTTCACAGGAAAACCCAACATGGAGGAAATTTCCAGGTGAGACTCATATCAAATGTACATTTCAAATTAGACTTCATGATAAAAAGTTTTGATTTCAGCACCTTTCAGTAAACTGGATATCTACCTGTGTAGTGTTATATAAATCTACATTTTACCACTATCATAATGTTTCACAGTCATCTTGCCTTAAAGGTAACCTTTGTGAAGCAGTCACCTGTCTTACAAAATAACATCCACAGGAACCACAGTCTGATCAAAATTGAGATCTCCAACAGAGATTGGAAAGACACAAATACAAAGTTATGCTTTGCTGACCATTCATTCAACATTTAACTTAGACTTTAAACATTTTAAAAAGTAGAATATGGCATTTAGAACTTGACATTTCTAACGATGAGTCCCTAATTCAAAATGAAATCCTTATCCATGGGCACCCACAGCATGGGTCAAGGGGGGTCACGTGACCCCCCCCCGAAATCATACTGCAAATATATATATATATATATATATATATATATATATATATATATATATATATATATATATATATATATATTCCGACAAGTTTAATCATGCAAATGAAGCTGAAAATATGTCACAAGATTCTGTTCAAAATGCTTAATAAATATTAGCTTTAGTTTCAGACTGCTTCTTATACTAACTCTCCCGGCCATGACTGACTGACCCCACCCCCCGAAAATCCTGACCCCCCCTGCACAAAGTCCTGACCCCCCCTGCAAAAAATCCTGCGGGTGCCCATGTCCTTATCTGATAGGTTACTAAAAGTAAGTAGACCTGGAATTACAAAAGTCACCAGAGTGTGAATATTTACTAGTAGGTGTCAGATCTACTAATTTTACTTAGCTCTTGATTATATTTAGATTGCAAAAAACCATATCCCAATTGTTGCAAAAATGATCCTGTGTTAAGCAACGATCTGTTTTTGTGGCCACTTCTTTCCTCTGCAGAGGTGACTACTGAAGACAGGTTTTACCATAGGACACTGCTGAAGACAGGTTTTACCATAGGACACTAGAGCTTTATTAAAGTAATGCAAAATAAGAATCCATGTGACATGTTAGTTTAAGTGATATTTATTACAAAACATGTACATGTGAAGCTTTAACTAGACTTAAAAATTAGATGTTGAAGAAAAGCTTATGTGTAATTTTGCAGTATGGGGTGATATGTTCTTGGGAAGAGGCAAGCAAAAAATTAATATGCAAAAGTATATGATACAATATGGTCAGTCAGTCATGACACTTTGTCATAAATATGGCTTTCAGGATACACATTTCATTAACAAGCCACTTGCTGACCTTGGTTGTTTTTTCAAAGAAAAGTTTATACATTTTTAAAAAAAGTATCATTTCATTTTAAATATTTTATATTTTTTAAATGAAACAGATGGGCAGGATGACTTTGCCATGAATAGCAGCAGCTCTGTGAATGAAAGTCAGCCTGTTGAAAACCTTCCATTTGATACATCCCACACAGAGACTCTCAGCCACATTGCTGATTCAGAACCAGTGCTTCAGCCAGCTGATACTGCCACCCGCAAGAAGGACATAAACTATCAGGTAGAGCAGTAATTAACAGGAATTCTTAGAGTGTGTGTGTGTGTCTCTCTCTCTCTCTCTCTCTCTCTCTCTCTCTCTCTCTCTCTCTCTCTATATATATATTGATGGCAAAGTATCACAGTAAAACAATAGTTTTATAAGTGATAAAGACTGTATTTTGTTACATAAAGATTGTGTCATGACAGTGCATAAACTGGTAATAAAAATATTCCACAATAACTCATCCAAATTAAACAGGTTTTTAATTATGTGAAATTACAGTATAATCAGTTCTTGTCAGCATAGAACTGCATTGAGGTGAGATAAATTAATTAGCAGTCCTAAAGTTTTATTGATCTGTAGGGTCCATGGACATATCTACATATACTGCAGTAATATACTGAGGGTAGTGATATAGAAGACAATGATATACTGAAGGTCTTCATAGTGAAGGACCTGTGCCTATCAGTTTTACAATTAACAGTACTCTTGTTACTTCCAGGCCATTTTAGAAATCACACAAAGATTTGTCCGCCTGTTGAATGAGAATGACCTGAAGCGAGCTCAAAGTGAACTTGTCAGCAAGGCAGTGGATCCTGTCAATAAAGATGAAGGTCTGCACAGAAAGAAACTGGACATGGTTTTTCATGAAGATGAGGAGGATCAAAAAGGCTATGAGTATGAGGAGGAGAAGGAGGAGGAAGAGAAGGTTGACTATAACACATCACCTACTCACAAAGGTAAAATTATTGACCATACTTATGGTACTATGAGTTGCATAGCTATTATAAATGGAAAGTTTAAACAATGTGATGATGTGATGTATTGACAGTGCATAACTTAAAGGTCTATATTATAACAAAATATTTGTAAAAAGACCTCCATAAAGTAAGATTTTGGGAAGTGGGGACGTACTTTTGGCCCCACACTGTGGCTAAAACCTGGCCCAAATCCTTGAAGTGTAGTACAGTTCATTAGGATCATCTATATTATAATTGGCAGCTAACCAAATTACCCAATTATGAAGCTGAAGTCATATTCAGATGAAAGTGGTTACAAAATAACTGTAACAGTCTGTAGTCCTTCACAAAATATATAACACATTAATTGAATCATTATTTTAAAAAAAAAAAACTTACTAAATTTCCTATGCAGTAGTGGTTAGGATTATGCAGAATTACCAGCTTCAGCATTTCAGTCCTGAGAAGTTTATTCCCAAATAATTTTGTATGCCCATGACGTGCTAATGGAATATATAGTCTATGGAGTGGAGATAAAGTATTACCCATTTCTTTTCATCCCAAATTTTGTTTGCACTCAGTAATTTTTAACATACTTCATGAACTGAAACACAATTTGGACATGATGTTTGAAAGACCTTGGTCAAGTTTGATTGTCATTTGTTTCTGACAGAATTTGTAATGGAGTTATGACCACTGTTAGAATTAGAATTTTTCTCTTCAGTTCCATTTTATTAGAAATATGGTTACAGTCAGACCCACATAACTCGACCTCGGTTATCTCGAGAACCCGTGTATGTCGAGCGTTTAGGTCTGGTCCCAAAAAAATCCTTCTTTGTTATGCTAATTTTTCCCCACTTATCTTGACCCCTGTTAAGTCAATAACCTTGTTATGTTGGGCATAGTTTTCAGTCCAAAGTAACATGTGAACCCGCTTAAATCGACGAAATGCAACTTTAACCCTTTAGCTACTACAGCTGTTGTGCAGTTTCACTACTGCTGAGAGCTATCATATCAGTTACCGAGACTACTGAGGCTGTTTGCTAGGCTGAATACTAGAGCATCATCATGGCTGACTACGGAAATTGACAATAAAAACATGGTTACATTTATATTCATTATTTCATTAGTTTTTGCTGGATTTCAGTGAAATAAAAGCAGCTTACCTTGTATAGTGTCTGTTATTCATATATTTCCACTTTATATACTCCTACATCCCATCATACAATAAATCCTAGTCTTGTAAACTGTTTTGAATCCCGCAAAATAAATCCTCGTCATACGATTCAGAATCACTTACATCTGGTATTGAAACGGGACTAACAACAATATCTGATCCATTTTCTAAGAATGATCCATTAAACTCTTCGATATCGCTTGCACTGAACCCTTCAGAGTCACTAATATCTGAATCGGAATCCATTTTTGTTTATCTCAACTACACGTGTTTTGTACATTGCAGGAAAGCCCTTCCCACGTGTCTAAATTTAACCTCTCAGCTTTCAAACTTGTATCAAAATGTTCAGTAACCAGTCCTCTCATTGGTTATGATAATCAAAAATATGTAAACTTCTGTGCTTTCAGCCAATCAGCGTTTAGTTAACATAGCGGTCACGTCCGCATAGATGCGACACTGGGGTTTCGAGTACTGCTGAACTACGCGCACATAAGCGACACTGGGGTAGTAAACAAGGCTTATCGACACTGCATATATGCGTCAGTGGGGTTCAGGAGCTATTTACAGGTGACGCTTAGATGCGGTAGTCGTAGCTAAAGGGTTAATGTCTATCTCTCAGAAATTGTACAACAAATAATCCGGCATTTCTGTACTACTGTACCACAAGGATGGAAAAAAGTTAGTACAAGACCAAATTTTACCGCTACCGCTACAAGTGCTAATCAGCCAATCTCATCAATGCATGGTTTATCACTTTCATATAGTGGAGAAAATTATGTGTGAAACAAAACTTAAGGAAACTGAATGAACAAGTTTCTGACCTTTATGGTAGCTGCGTTCAAAATTGACAGCGTCACATGTCAACACTGCGGCAATGTAGTTCGTTCCACACAGCATCGTATATTTTATCTTATCAGGAACTCAGAAAATTTTCAGATCATTATCATTAAATGTAAATAAAAATACCCAATTCGTTTTATACGATATATTTAAAACAAAATAGGTACATTTAGCTACATTTAATGACGTTAACCTGAAAACTGACAGAATTACAGATAGGATCAAATTCTTGCTGCTCTGCGGAACAAACAATAATGTAATTGCATTCCAATATCGTCATGGCCAGTCACCAACTTAATTCATACACAATTAACAACTTTGATTCAGAGCTCACTTGTAAATGTTTCCATGATTGTTGTGAGTGTAAATCTTCAAATTCAGCATGGCTAGATCACATGACTTACAATCTTCTATAAATAAAAACCGGCAAAATTCCAAACCAAGCTGGTACCCTCTGCCCCAATAAAGACATGGTCATGAATTTGTTTTGAACAAAGAGTAAATGAAAGCACAAATAATATTTTAAAAATTCATAGCGCCCAGTATTTCTTAAAATGAAGTTGTCCATGACAGTGCCATGATTACAGATTCTTCAACGCAAACTGAACGAAGCAGAAAGTGAAAACAGTAACGCTTATGAAACAGAAAGAGGATTTCTTTCATTTGCATTGTTTTATCTCGAATCGTATATCAAAGTCTTGCACTCCATCAAAGTGATATGCCGACTCTCCTTCTGAGACTGTGTTGTTGCCAACGGTCACTGATCAAAGTTGGGAGGGATAGGGGACTATAACTGTATGAATAGATTAAGTTGGCTTCTTAGAGAATTTGATGTTGAGACAGTTAACTTAAAGGCTTTAAAACATTTTACAGTTTGTCGGTACATGAATACTGACAGCCCCATCTTTTTTTCCAGTACAGAGGCAAATTTTATCTATTAAATCCGGTATACCAAACCTCTGATGATCAACAAAAGCGATCGATTTTCATGCACAATTTTGGTCAGTTGCATTTTGCTACTAGTTAAAGTCAACACTAACAAAAGAAAATACTTTTTAAAAAAGTACAGTCCTACATGTACATGTACTTAAATCTGCCTAGATTTTGGTCAGCGTGAGAAAACCATTGCATTGCTGAGGCTACCAAAGGGATGCAGCTATCACAGGGAAATAAAAACAACTTTATACCACTGATATTTTTGTAGTAACTTAAGTGTTGTAAAAATGTGTGACTTGTTACTTAATCAGACCTCCCATTTTTTTCTGCAATCTGGTATAAATGAATTATTATTTTTATTTTTCATTAGAAATTCCATTTGTTTTTAGAAACAAAACTTATTTTTGGTGCTTCAGATGCATAATCATTGTTCTGCAGTACATTTGTCAACTAAACCATGATATTTCGGGACCCGGTTATGTCGACGAATTTTTGACACCCCTGATGTAATTGAGTTAACCGTGTTTGGCTGTACATTTCTAGTTTTCCAAATACAATAGGTCCAGGCCACATACCCTTTCACCCAAGTAAAATCATTCTTCTACTTCTGTTGTGTATGCACTATGCATCACACTAGACTTGTACAGTGCAAGTTTCGAAATAAAAAAGAGATAAACAACCAAGTAAAATATGCATATACATGAACAAAAAATAAATATGTGCTTTAAAATTGCAAAGAATAAATAAAGAAAAACATGACAAGAAAATAAAGAACTAAACAATCAAAAATAAAAAGTTACAAAGAAATTAAGAAAATAGTATGTCTTCAGTCTGTGTTTTGAATAGTCATTTTTATATTTTTTGATATTTGATTGCACTTGATCTAAAATTCATTTTTGTTTGTTCTATCCAGGTCCCAGCAAGTACCCTGGGGATGAAAACCTCCACATAAGAGGTTCTGCTGTTGGTCAGGATGATGATGATCATCATGTTACCATCCCATCAAGTCACAGTGACCCAATTTGGCCCAAGGACCTAGGAGATTCTGAGATTACCACTGGTCAACCAGGTTCCATTCAGGCAGCAAGTTCTGTGCAGTATCCCAGCTCTCCAAAATCCAGAGAACCATGTGATGGCACAGGGCCTGTTAGGAATACAACTCTGCCATTGGATTATGATCAGGATGACCAGTTGGGAATGTATCATGGATCCACTAGTCGGGAAGAAGAAGCACAACAGAGGTATATAAAGGGGTATAATCAGACAACATGCAGTTAATAATTTATTTTTAAAAAAGTTTTGCCCCAATATTTAAATCTTTTACAGTCTTTCTGTCTTGGAGCTGAATGTTTAATTGATGAATCTATTTAACCTATTAATATTTCTTTTATTACATGATATTTCTTATTTAATTTTATTGAAATTTTCATTTTTTAAATAAACTTTGACAAGTATAGACCAGAAATGTGTAAGATATTAATGTTTATTAGGGTTTCAGTAGCAGCTGTTAAATGTTTATCCTGGATGTCACATTTCAAATCTTTAAAGCTGTAATATCGACAATCCAAGCTGCTGTCAAATACTTCTAATACCACGACTGTATATTGTGCTAATTTCAGAGAAACAGATGAGGGCCAAGATGGGAGGGAATTCTCGAAAACCAATCTGCCTCCTCCTCTTCCCAAACTTGGCCTGCTGGCCCAAAATCCTTTCGCAAGAAGAGGGAACAGCCTCCCTGTTGTTAGAGGACCACCCTCTCAGACCTCCATGCAAGCTACAACAATATCAAGTCATGGTAGAATCAAGGGACAGTCCAACAGCTTGAGCAAAACTCCAGTTTTAGACATCAGCCATGACCTTGCAAAGGAGAGTGACAAAATTCCTACAGCCATGCCAAGCATGAGCAGACCATTTGATCCAATACAGGGTAGGAAATTGGGTGAAGCTCATGATGTAATTTTCCCGCCTCCGAGCCTCCCGAAGCCTCCATTGAAGAACAATTTCAAAGAAATACTGGCTCCAATTAATGGGAGATCACCAAGCCCTGTTCTGCATGATGTCCTGTTGAGAGGAAACATGCCTCGTTCCTACCCAATCCCAAAACCACCACCACTGCCTCGCCAGGCTTGGTCTGAGAGAAATGTCATACATGGAGTCAAAGGTGGTGCCTGGGGTATAGATGGTCGCAGCATGACACCACATGAGGAGGAGCCATATATCCATTATCCACATCCCCCTCCCACTCCAGCACCTAAGATTCATCAGCCACATCCACCCTTCACACCTGTCACCACAACCTCATCTGCATCACATCTTAGAAGGAGATACAAACTCAGAGCTCCTAATGTTCCTGGCTTTCATGATTGAAATTTGTATAAATACATTTCTTGCAGTTCTTTTTTCTGTGTGTGTGTGATTGTTTTATAAAGATGTATCACCTTGTCATTCTATAATGTTCATTGTGGCCTCTTTAGTTAAAAATTTATCTTTAAAACATTTCTTGCAGATTTATTCTTTTCATGAACAGTTTTGAAATATTTTACACCAATGAGCATGTTTTCCCAGAAAAATGAAAATACTTCCTTTTTAAAAACAGATCTGTGACATGTTTCAGCATCATAATTTTTTGTGTATTTTTTTTTGATGATTTGTGATGTGATAATCATGTTATCATATTTTTAAAAAATGATGCAACGAAGTTTTTAATTTCAATCATCATTTATGCAAATACTGTGCATTATGAGGATGGAACATATACTTGAGAGAAATCTATCTGTGAAATATTATCAGGATGAAGAATTTATTTAAAGGTCAGGTGGCTCAAATTTTAAAATGAATTGTGATTGTGTTGAGGAAGCTGAGAACAAAGCTGCTCAGATATCAGGATCTGTTGAGTATTAATGTATGTGGGAATGAGAGGTGATCCGATATCATGATGTAATGCAATTCTTAGAATAGTCAGTTGTTGAAAACCAATGATACTAAGTAGAGCCATTGTGCAGAGTTACAGTGGGTGATTTAGATGATTGGCAGGCCATAACTCAATAAAATGATAATGTAGAATGCTGAAAATTACTAACATTTGAGGTCACACCAAAAGAGAACTGTACATCAGATTTGGTTGAAATCCAATAATAGTGAAGAGAGTAATTTTGCAGAAACAAAAGTAGGAACAAACATAACAATGGAAGGAAAAGATAAAGCACCCTCCTAAAACAGGTTAGCAACAACACTACATCTGTTAGGATAAATAGTACTTTATTTTATTCTGGTATTGTTGTAAGTATTCTTGGGTATTATTTTTTTTTTCTAAAATACCTAATGATAGTATGTAATACTATATACCAGTGCTTTCAACTCTGAAAGCTGCTGATGTGATTGGTTCAGTTAATACAGAATATGAGTTTACTAAATTATCTTTCCTTCCATCAATATGCACTTTCTTGCTAAGCAATAGATTGGATGTATTAATGCCTGCTATGTCTTACTTATGATACGTTAGAGGATCTAGTCTGTCTGCCATCTCTTACAGGGTAATACATTTGAGGTAAAACCACCAGCAATCATGTCAAACTTAGTAGATATACTGCATATCATGGCTTGCTTGGCAATAATAATTTAAGTAAAACTGCCAGACACCACTAGCAGAGCAATACATTGGATGTTAAAGTTCCTGCCATGTCTTCATTGGTGATAGTAGAGGATGTACTAACTACTGTGTCTTGCTGGGCAATGCTTTGGAGGTAAATCTGCCTACCATATCTTACAGGGCAATACATCAGCTTTCAAACTGCCTGCCATGTCATGCTTGGTGATACATTAGGTTACTCCCAGCCATCTCTTGTAGGCAATACATTATCAGAATTAAACTTCAAAGCAGATTTATTCAAATTCAAAAACACTAAATATATTTATTAAGCAGAGAGTGATGTGGACAATTGGCAGCTGTCACTCCATAAAATGATGTAGTATGCTAAAAATCGGTTGTTTGAGGGCCTTGTCAGTGGAGCTGCACAGCAGATTTTTTTTTTAAAACAAAAATCCAATAATACTTAAAATAGTATCAATTGTGCAGAAACAAAATTGGAACAGACATGTATTAGTGAAAGTAGAGAGCACCCTCCTAAAACAGGCTAGCTTAAAGACTTCAAGGTCTGTTTGGATTAATAGTACTTTTTTTGGTTCTGGTATTATTAAAAATATACTCAAGCATTTTCTCTTAAAAAATGCATAATGATAGTAGATAATACTATTTACCAGTGCTTTCAACCCAGAAAGCTGCTGATGTGATTTGTGATCTTCATACCAGAACACCAGTTTACTAAATTATGTGTCAAACTGTCCTACTTTTGTTCTGCACAGTTACTCTTTTAATTATTATTAGATTTCAAACATTATTTGGCTGAATTAAAACTGTCTAAATTATGCATATAATCGTTTTTTTGAACATTTATATTATTATTATTTGAATTTCAAAAAATATTTTATATACTGCCTATTATTGTCAATTTTAGATGAGTCCTATTTTAAGTGTTCTTTGTCATAATTTTTTACCCCAAATTATGTCAATCAGTCTTTTATTTCTACACAATATTGGGCTCTTCATGGATTTCAGTTTAATTTGATTTTTAGTTTTAAAATGGCAACATCTCCAGTGAGGTTACTAGTTGTCAATGTTTTTGCAAAGTTATTGACCCAAATTTTTGGATTAACTCCCATTTCGTTTCTACACAACTCTTCTGTGATCTTTATTGAATTTCAGCCATATTTAGTGTGCAGTTTAATATTGATAAAATCTTATGAGTTTATTTATCCGAGTTCAGTGTCATCATTTTGGTAGAGTTATGACCCCTGATTGCCCATATCGGCTGGGGTTTTTGTTCCTCCACATAATGACTATTTATTATCATTAGATTTCAACCAAATCTGGTATGCAACTTCAGTTGATATCTCACTGTTTACTTGTCAGATTTTAAAATTATCTTTTAGCAACACTACGCCCTGAATGCTGAAGACTCCAACCCTTGTTTCCACAAGATAACTTTTAGAGGCATTTTCAGATGAGTTCATTTGTCAGGTTTTAAGTCTGTTTGGTAGAGCTATGGCCTCAGTTTTGTTCATACACACAATTTAATTTCTATGGCTAACTCCATTTATTAAAACGTGTGTTCAGTCAAATTTGGCATGTTGGCAAATTCTCATTCACTGTGGCCTCCAAACTGGGGGAAACATCAATTGCTTGTTATAATACAAGTGATAAAATCTTACCTGAATTATTATAGCATTGGTATTTCTCATCTAGCAAATTTACTTTGCTGTTTGAATCAGGATGTTGAACTTAATATTGATTCACTAATACTGGGAAAAGTGGAAGTTGCTATTTACATTTAACAAATGTGCAAAATGTTTGTCACTGACAATACTGAAAGATGAAATTGTACAATTTGTATTGCACATATTTTGTGTATTTTGATACTTTTGTTAATCTTGTTGGTACTAGTCAATTCTGCTTTAACTGTTATTAGCTTTTAGACCAAATCCATTGGGATGTTAATACTTGTGGATAAGGTAATTTTAGTGTTATGCAAAAAGCACTGATAGACATTGTATCAGCAGTTGCCAATTGTTGATTGAATACGATGGAATTGTCTTTAAAACCTGCACAATGGTTCTTCTTACCACATCTGGATTCATTAAAGTAATGGACTCAAGAGGCAAAATTAGGCATATAAGTACTGGTGGTACCTTGGTTTTCTTCTGAATTTGTCCATTTTCACTAGAGGTCAAGATAACTTGAGAACCATGAAAGGTTCCTATAATCGTTGTTTCCAATACTCACAAAATATGAGCTTTTTTATATTTAATTTTATCTGCATTGTATTTTTAACCTGATTTGTGGTGCCTCACTTTGTTTAACTGAAAAAGAATCTGTTAATGGCATTTTGATTAAAATGATATCAAAATTAACATATTTTTGGTGGAAAGAGTACCATTTATTGAATCATTTATTCCTACACTTTTATTTCATATGCATATTTATCCTTTTATAAGAACCACTTGTTTTCCAGATTTTGTGTTAGTAACTAGATGCATCATCTTTAAGCTCCGACTTAATGGTTAGAAAGGCTGTGATATGCTAACTGAAAATAATCTTGTATAGCACTTTTATATGCTAGATGTGTTCAAATCTATATTTGTATTGTGTTGAAGATTATAATTATTTGGTTTATATGAAAGAGTCAAGGTGGCAGTATGGATTTATGTGATAGAGTTCCAAAAATTATAATAAGTAACTTTTCTTCATTATTAAGGCCTATTGTCATTCTCATTTTTTGTTTTTCACATTATTGTTTTGATTTACTTAATTCAGTTCTATGTATGTGGAATCAGTATTTCAATAAACTTTTGCCTGCATTACTTCTCTTGTATTTCATTTAATAGAATATTTGGTATATCTATCAATACCGAGTATGCTTGCATGCTGTCTTGTCCGTGTGAATGGAATGAGGCTTAAAAAATTGGAAACAAAAGGACCAGACATAGTAGATTGAAAACATTATCTTTTTGTGGTGCCTGTTTTTCATTTGAGCAAAGCCAAGATACTTTCTTTTTCATTCTAGCAGCTGGAAGTGATGATCAAGAAAACTAAAGTTTTCAGTACAAGCATGAATTTTCTCCTCACCAGGCTCAGAAGCTCTAAAGCTGCAAATTGGAAATTACTTATAATTAGGTATTGAATATAAATAGTCTCGGATATGGAGAATTATTTTCTCTTTCTTGCTGATCAAATTGTTGACATCTTATACGTTGCTGAGCTGACACTAAACTCCACTTGTGCTTCAGGTATCATCTGTTTAAATTACTTTGCTATAGACTATCTAAGGATAGAACTTTTTGATTGAGGACTGGCATTGTTCATTTAATCAGATCTTTGTGTTAGGTCAAGGCCAGAAATGGAATGCAAACACATTCAGAGCATTTGTATTGAACTGAATGTTAATGGTAGGAAGTGAAGAATTTTGGTCTAAATTGAGCACCATCTTTGTCAGACCCATTTTTGAATGGGAATCCATGTAAAGCCGTAAACAAATCTCTCTTGAATTGTGACCAAATATTAGCAATAGGGGATCTTAATTATGACCTGCCCAATATTAAAAAATGTTAACCTTTCAAAACAATTTTAGTGATGTGTTTGTTTTAAGTAATCTTGTTAAAGACCAAAAATCAACTTTTAATGATGTTATACTTACAAAAAACCCCGAACTATTTTTAAAACAGTTAATTTTAACTATTGTTTGAATGAATGGTATAATTTAGTTTGTACTTTATTTGGGGGAGGAAGTGAACCCTAACAAAAATTGCAAATTAAATTTTGTAAGTTAAGAGAGCTTTGATTAGTAAGCATATTGTTTATGATGTAAGTAGGGCTCTGTTTCCTGTGAACTTTGATGACGTACATGACACATGATATAAGTAGGGCTTTGTTTCCTGTGAACTTTGATGATGTACATGACACATATTATGATATAAGTAGGGCTCTGTTTCATGTGAACTTTGATGACGTACATGACACATATTATGCACATAAGTTGCTGCTCTTTGAAGCAATGAGGAACATGCTCAGGTTAAGCAAAAGTTTCCTAAGAAACACCATACCCCTTACAAGATCAGCTCATATTGCAAAGTTATTTTTAAGAAGAGAATGTTCAGTTGTTTTATAAAATGTATAAATAACCAACTGGGAAAGTTATAAAAATCAGTAGAACAAAGTAACAAAACTAATGGGGAATAATATTAAAATTACATTTATTTTATTGATGCCATTGGGGATGAAGTCAAAAGACTAGTCTTCTGCTATTGGACATTTTCTGTCCAAGAAAGGCAAAGCTCAAGATCACACATCTATTCTAATTAAATGAAGCAAAATCGTATCTGACCAAAATAATGTATGCTCAATTTTCGATGTTTTTTAATGAGCCAAAGGCATAGGGTGGAATCAGGATTCTAATGTTTTTTAATGAGCCAAAGGCATAGGTGGAATCAGGATTCTAATGTTTTTTAATGAGCCAAAGGCATAGGGTGGAATCAGGATTCTAATGTTTTTTAATGAGCCAAAGGCATAGGGTGGAATCAGGATTCTAATGTTTTTTAATGAGCCAAAGGCATAGGGTGGAATCAGGATTCTAATGGGCCCCAACCATGCATTGATGCTATTAAAGTAAACAATTGAATTCTCATTAACTATATGTTGTAGAATCAATGAGTGAGTGTAAATTCTAAAAATTCAGTGGAGTATATAATATCCCTGTAAAACTGGTAGACTTTGGTGAACTTGCTTTGTCTGGACCCCTATCCAAACTAATTAATCCTACTTTCTTACAAGATGCTTTTCCTAACCGTCTTATGGAAACTATGGTTGCTTTATATATATATACATATATATATATATATATATACTGTATTTACCAGCCTATATGTCGATGAGGAATATAAGTCGAATCAGCAAATTGGGCAAATTTTCCATCCTTCATCCATATATAAGTCAATGCTGAGTATAAGACAAGACCAGATCAATACCTCGGATTGTGGTTACTATAAAGACCCAAATGCACTGAAAATCTGAAATACACCTGTATTTACATGTTCTCTGTGTACATATCGGTGTAAATACGAACTATGATTTGTTTTTGTTTGAATAGTAATAAAGAGCAAAATAAAGTATGATTGGAGTGCTTTTGATACGAATTATATACTTTTTTCCTAGTTACAGCACTTGTCAGTCATACTTTATTGGACAGGTATCATAAACAGCTGATTGTTCATTCCGGAATGGAGGTGGTATGATAAAGACTGATCATTCCAGAACGAAGGTAATCTCCGGAATGGACGGTGTAAGTAGGTTTAATTCATCTTAATCAAAAGTTAAAGTAAATATATAATATAATTTCGGTGAATACTTTTGATCCTTTTCACTCTCATTCTGTGTATTTATTACTATGATTCTCAGTTTATCTTATCTGTTGAATCAATTACGACCAAGTGATGCCATTACATGCATTTAGCTATGAATAGGAAAAAAGTAATTCACATCAAAATCACATCATATTTTATTTTGCTTTATATTATTATTCAAACAAAAACAAATCATAATTCCTGTGTGTACACGGTATATACATCGAGAACATGTAAACACGTGTTTATTTCAGTTTTTCAGTGTATTTGGTCTTTTTAGTAACCCCTCGGATTGTCTTTTTCACTTCATTCAACACAGCACCACAAATTTTATCCTATCTGTAACTCAGTAACCTTTCTGTTCAGGATCATTAAATTTAACTAAAAGTACCTAATTTGTTTCTCACTAAGTATTTTAAATATATTATGTACTTTTAGCTACATATAATGATGCTCACCTGAAAATTTGGTGAGTTACAGATAGGATTAATAAAACTCGCAATGCTGTGTGGAATTAAACTATAATAACTTCCAGTTTCATAAATATTAAAAGTATCACTTTATGCTATTTCAGATTATCAGCAATAAGGAAATTGCATCATTAATGCAAAAATGCATTTTCCACAGTTTTATGCGGAAGAGAGATACATATGTATTTCATCTCTTTCTTCTTCTTGCAACTCATGATCAAGAGAGAGAGAGAGAGTGAGTTCAGTTCTTCGTGTTATTTATTTATTTATTTTTTCTTTTTACCATATTGCCCCCGTTTAGCTGAAGCTTTTGTCAAGAGAGAAAACATTAATAAATGATACAGTAAATTTAAATTATGAAAATACATACCATACTCCTTCAGGGTTTAAATATTCACAATAGTTATATCCATATAGACACCATGTAGGTTAAATCCCAAGAATGACCATTTTGCATGCTGTGTTGCTATTCTTTGCAAGTACATGTATAACGACCTCTCCATTCCCAATAAACAAGATTTTTTAAAAGTGTGTGTACACTTCCTGTACTTAGGTGGCAATTGATTTTTTTAATCTATGCACATGCTATAAATTGCTGTCAGTTCCATCAGCAAATTCAAAAGATGTCACTGGCTGAGAAATTCACACGCGTAAACACATGGCATTCCTTTCATTATATGGTATGGTATTAATAATACCCATGGGTAGCCTCATTTCCCTATTGGTAGCCTTGCTAATCTCATCTGGTCTGCCAAATCTTGACCTCAAACAGGTGTTAACTTGGAATGACCGAATACTGCTGTAGCATATAATTAGCATGTAAATACCACTACAAGGTCATGTGATTCTTGTATAATGAAAGTGACCCCAAAAAAATAGAAGGAATTGCTTACCTAGTGGTATTAATTGACAATGGAATATGGTACTGCACTTGTACATGAGTAAGATCAGTCATCAGGTAAGTGAACAGTACAATACAGATTTACAATTGTGAAGACATCTTTGTCTCTTTGTCTGTCTCTCTCTCAATGGGGCATTTATATGATCATTAGGTGCTAGAAAAAAATTGTGATGGAATGTCTTTGTCATGGTTCTTCATCTTCTAATTTGTAAATTCTAACGCGCATATATGTAATCAAATTTAAACAACATCTATTACAAACAACGTACATTACTGGTGCATGCTGCTTTAGCACAATTATATCTGATGTATATCTTTTAATACTAATGATCATGTAATTGTTTAAAATACTTAATGTGGGATCCTATACTTTTTCGTACACGATCTCTTCTCCAAAATGAAATATTTTTACAGATTATTTTTCGTACTTTTGGAGAATTATTTTCCATGCGAAAAATATGATAAAGTGATTCAGATGACATAATCCATATATAAGTCAATTCGGAGTATAAGATGAGGCTAAGATTTTTCTGGTAAAAAAGTATCGTCTTATAGGCTGGCATATACGGGCATCTATATATATATATATATATATATATATATATATATATATATATATATATATATATATATATATAAAAATGAATCTGTCCATGTGTCGGATAATACATAGAAAAATTAGTTAATTTAACAGAAGATCAGAAAAATATCCATGCTTTATTCTTTTGTGTACTGAAGATTATAGACCTGTAAGCATTCTTTGTTTGAAAAAATCTTGATGAAAGAAACTCCATCTCTAAGTCATCAATCCATATTTATCTGCTTTCAACCAGGATATGGATGTCACACTACTTTGTGAGGATTGGCATCCAGTCTTGATGAAAACAGCAGTCTTAATGTTAATGGAGCTATCCATGGCATGTAATTGCTGTCCCATGAGCTTTTCATTTTAAAAAATGGAGCTATCCATGGCATGTAATTGCCTGTCCCATGACCTTTTCATTTTAAAAAATGGAGCTATCCATGGCATGTAATTGCCTGTCCCATGAGCTTTTAATTTTAAAAAATGGAGCTTATGGAATAGGCAATAAAATCTGTAATCTAATTTCAAACTACTGTACCTGTCGCACTGAAAACAATATGTAAGACTACCACTCAGTGACTGGTTAGACATCATATAGGGAGTTCCCAGAGGTTCTGTTCTTGGGTCTTAACTATTTAATATCATCATAAAATATATATTTTACTTTGTCAAAAAGACAACACTTTACAGCCATGCAGAAGATAATACTCCATCTTCAATAGATGCAGAAATTATTTAAGGATGTCCTGCAGTTTTAGAGTGAAGCCATTGTCAACTTGCCTGTCCAGAGTGGAATAAAAGCCAATACAGACATGTTCCATGCCATCTGTACTGGCCAAATGATGCATGAGGGTTACACATGTTTCTCCATTGGGGGAAATCAGATTGACTTTGACAACATTGATTGACTGCTTGGAGTTAACATAGATTTCCTTATGAAATCTGATAAGCTTATAAGTGAAATATGAAAAAAAGCTTCAAGACAACTGAATGTATTAAAGCTCATTGGTAGGTGTCTAACTTTAAATGGAAATTTGTTATACTGTACATGTATATTCACTCCCTTTTGGTTCTAAATTTAACTACTGTCCTTTAGGACAGAATTTTACTCTTGATGCAGAAAAACAAGAATTATGAGCCCTACATTTAATCTATGAGGACTACAATGGCTTGTATGATAAAATCTTTGCAATGGTTGGATTACACTAAGGCCTCTTAAGTTTATAAAATCGTATATGGCATGGCAAGTAGACATTTGTCAAAACTTGTCCTGCCCCCAATTCATGTTATAATGTTAGGTACAAACAATAATGAGGATCTACCTAATGTGAGAATGGAAAGGTATGGCAATAGTTTCATTTGGGTCTGCTGCTCTCCATGTCTGAAACAGCCTGCCAAATGAAGTTCAGTGTGTACATTCTTACAGAGTTTTCTGCAGGTTGTTGCAAACATGGGAGGGGGCAACTTACATGCAAATTATTATTGGTTCTGATGTTGCTGGAAAAGTGACAAGTATCTAACCATGTTGACACAGGCAAGACAAAAATATTCAGTTGAGAGATAAAAATGTGACTTTTTTGTGATGTGGTGAACTGATTGCTTGAAAGATACTCAAGCCCTAACTAACAGTTCTTTAGAAAGTATGCAGAAAAAAAACAATGTATGTTAAAGAAGATTTATTTTATTTTTTATACATATAAAATCTACATTTTTATGCAACTACTGTTTTTTAATATTCCATGCAAATGTGTATATAGAGTAGTGCATTTGGAGAAGTAGAGGACATTTCAAATGATGAATTGGCAATGACAGACATGTTGATAGATGTATATGGCAATGTCAGCCATATATATATATATATATATATATATATATATATATATATATATATATATATATATATATATGACTGACATGTTTGATACATAATTGCATATTAAAATAGAAATCAAAGAGTTTGCATAGATGAATTTGTACTCTTATTCACAGAATGTCCCAATATAATTATTTGCACATGAATATATACATGTATCTTGCATGGCCTATAATGTTTTTCATGTCCGATGAATTTAATGAGAACTTGTTGAAATATTTAACCATTTTAAAAATCATTTATCATCATACATTTAGTATATTTTGCTTTGTTAGGTAGTGTTTTATACAAGCAAAACACATTAGTGACTGTAACATATTATCACAAGTAGAAATATATTTTAAACATTTATCACAATTTTTCAGTTAATACACTAGAAATTGTATTCATCATTCAATTTTGGTTCACACACTAGAACATTTCTCCAATACAGTTACTCAGTCAAATGGCCCAGAAGGTACAATAATTAATAATTTACCAGTTACACATCAGAATGTTAATATGGATATGCTGATATTGAAATATGAATGATAAAAGTGGTCTGATACTGTATAGTATTTTCAATATTGTCAAATGACCGAGCACGTACTTTGATCCTGTAAACCTGCTTATCTTCAAGTGGTTGTACAGTATACAAAACTCCTATTCCATCATCTAATCGAATTCTGAAGGGAATTCCTTCTTCATTTTCCATTATCTTGAACTCTGTTTTTCGCAAGATTACATTATTTTGATTGTATGCTATCAGTCGCAGAAGGTCCTGATGAGCAAGTATTCCACTTGGAAGTGCTAGAGTACGGAACTCGATGACATCTGCATACTTTGCACTGGGAGGGCAAGCTACATCAGCATCGATACACTCTAGAACACAGTAGCTGCATTAAAAAAGTAAACCATATCAATGATGAAATGTCATTTTGACCATCTGTTACTTCTAGAGTGACAAATTGTATGTAAATTTAAAAATACTTTTATAAACACCAAGCTCAAAAGAGTATTTTGTCTCACATTACAGTGTTGGCATACAACATAATTAAGCCTGCCCTTGAGAACACATATATTAAGCAACAATCTGTCTAAAAGTAACCATTTTCCCCCAAGATTCCTTGCACAGGTCTAACAAAAAAATCTCTAGAATATCATGTCTCACCTGCTCCAATGTAGCATAATTCAAAAACCTTAAAATTCACTAAAGCAAGAAAATGTCACTATGACCTACTTTTTCCCCAGTGTGAGTAGTAGCCTCCAAAATGAACACACTCATTAGGGTTCACAAATATACATACAACTATTTGAGAGAAGCAGAGCTAAATGCAATAAACTTAGTGTGCCAGTTGACTGATTGAGTGATTGATTGTACAGTGCACCAGCAGTGTAAGGCTATTTAGTGCCACAGAACAGATTATATGTAAGATGCAAAATTCATTATTAACCAGTGATAATAAATCAATCAGTTAGAGGTAAGGTGATGAGATGGTGAAGGTAATAGATGAGGCTTCCTGATCAATGGGGAATGTAAATGGTGGTTGTCAATGAATAATTAGACAAAAAAAAAGGGGAATGTAAATGGTCGTTTTCAATGAATAATTAGATTAAAAAAAGGGGAATGTAAATGGTGGTTGTCAATGAATAATTAGATAAAAAAAAAAAGGGGAATGTAAATAGTGGTTGTCAATGAATAATTAGATAAAAAAAAGGGGAATGTAAATGGTCATTGTCAATGAATAATTGGATTTAAAAAAAAGGGGAATGTAAATGGTGGTTGTCAATGAATAATTAGATTAAAAAAAGGGGAATGTAAATGGTGTTGTCAATGAATAAATAGATAAAAAAAAAGGGGAATGTAAATGGTGGTTGTCAATGAATAATTAGATAAAAAAAAAGGGGAATGTAAATGATGGTTGTCAATGAATAATTAGATAAAAAAAAGGGGAATGTAAATGGTGGTTGTCAATGAATAATTAGATTAAAAAAAGGGGAATGTAAATGGTGGTTGTCAATGAATAATTAGATAAAAAAAGAGGAATGTAAATGGTGGTTGTCAATGAATAATTAGATTAAAAAAAAGGTATTTCATATGAATGACAGATGTTACATAAAAATACTCAAAGTGATAGCATAAATGTTATATTTTAGAATAGATGCTTACTACTTTCAAGATATTTAAGATGCAAGACAACTTTACTGTGTCAAAAATGTGACAAACACTATAGTAATGATTGTGTGTAGATTGGAGATCGAAACAATCTATCATGAAGTGCTTCAAAGTCAATGTTCATTGCAAGAAATGCACTTGGGTGGGTCATCACCTTTTATTATGAAGGAGTGGGTTATATAAGTATGACCAATTCTAATTCTTGCAATGACTTCCTCATACCTCATCAGTGTATGGTATTTTAAAATCAGATGGTTTTGAGGACAGAGTCATTTTAGCAATGCAGTCTACTTTTTCATTACCTTTAATACTGACATGGCTGGGTAACCATCAATATACTATAATGTGGAAGGTACACAGCTCGGAATGTTTCTTGAAAGTATCAGTCATTAATGAATTTTCCAACTTCCTCTTGTGTAGTGACTGGATCATTGATAGTGAATCAGAGAAGATCATGGAGTTTAAAATATGTTTGCTTTCGACATATTTCATGGCAAGTTCTATTGCTCTAATTTTGGCTGAAAAAAATCAATGCACCATCTGGTACGTGAACTAATGAAGGCTGCTGCAGCCTTTTCCTCATTCTTTGACCCATCGCTATAAATTCTTGAGTAATTATTAAATTTGGTGAGGAGTCCTGGATAAGAGTTGTGAAAGATGGAAGGGTTTGTCTAAGATTTTTTTCCATCGTTTATTGTAAAAAATATATTTGGTGGTTTAAGTAGCCAGAGAGGTGTTTCAGGAATGGACATTGTCTGGATTTTAGAAAGGACAATCTTTTTATTGTCAAGGCTGGATGAGATTCTAATGCCAAAGGTAGGTATGGCATTTGGTTTGTTTTAGTATATTGTTTTGTATATGGATTGGAATACAGTTGAAAAAGCAGGGTTCAAAGGGTTTGATCTTAATTTTAGAGTATATTGTATAGAAAGTGTTCCCTATGAATCAACATTAGTGTCTTGTTCACTTCAGCAAGAAGACTTTTGCATGGGAATGTCCTATATGATTCCAGAGTGAGTTCCTTGATGAAAAATTGGGTCAAGCAAGTTTAGATATGACTTTCTGGCTGAACCATAAACAACACAACCATAGTCCAGTCTGAATCGAATAAAAGTTCTATATAAATTGAGAATGACTTTTCTATCAGCACCCCAGTCAGTGTGTGCTACTACCTTATGTAAATCTAATGAAAAAAAGAATGGATATACAACAGTCTGAAAATGAAAAACTACTTGGCATTATGATAGACCATATCTTGTGCTGAAAAATACCAACTGATAAGGTCTTTAAAAAAGTTAATTCACTGCTTAATCTCTTGAACAGAATAAAATCTTATCTCCCTCAAGAACAAAAGATATTCTACAATGCATATATCATGCCACACCTAGAATACTGTTGTTCTATCTGGGGTAATAGTGGTATAGAAAATCAGGAAAGATTACTGAAATTTCAAAAAAGAGCAGCTGGAGTTATTCTTGATGCTGAATTAGATACGCTGTCAACAAATCTTTTTAAAACCTTAAAGTGGCTTCCATTTCAGCAGAGAACTCAATTTCAGAATGGTTTACTAGTCTGTGAATCCTTACATGGTTTGGCTCCTGATTATCTTAAATGTAAATTGTTGAAAATATACACATGTATGAACTAAGATCCATCTCAAACAAAGTTATATTGACCTTAACCAAATTCAAAGTTTTATAAAAAGAGTTTTCCTTTTTCTGGAACCAAACTATGGAATTCCATACCACCTTATATAAAGTCATCTGACATATGCCAAGCTTTCAAAAAGCTTCTTAGTCAACATCTACAGAAACAATCATTTGTATGATTACGTTGAATTCAGCACTACTACTTTTTACAACATTGTTATCATGTACTCACCAATAATGTTTTACACATGTTCACTACTACTATTTGTATGAATCCTGTGTGTACTCATCCTTGAAGCCTTGTACATATTTTATTGTAGCAGTAGATCACTTGTCGAGTTTTTAACAGCATTTGTTGTCTAAAGACACATCTTGTAAAAATTGCACATTATATATATATATATCTATATATATATATATATATATATATATATATATATACAAATGTTATTGTAGAAGGCATCATGGAAGATTGGTCATTTGACCAAATGAGTTTCTTCAACTAAAGTCATTATTATATTATTATTATCATTATTATTATTATTATTATTATAATCTTGAGATTTCAAGCATTTAGCATTCAAGTTCTTTATGTGTGGAATAAAGGTAAGTTTTCTGTCGAAGACAGTACCTAAAAAGTTTGTTTCCTCAATAACTGGTATAGGTGTTCCGTCCAGCATGAATTTAGGTTCAACATCATATCTTTGTAACAGACAGAAATGCATGCACACTATTTTTTATTTTGAGAATTTGAAGCTGTTGACATTGCCCCCCCCCCCCCAATTTTGAATCTTGTTTATATTTGTTGTAGTTGTCTTGCAATTGTATGCATGTGCTTTGATCGATAACACATTAGGAAATCATCAACATATAGGGAGCAATCCCCACCAGGAGCCCAACACTTGGTAATGCTACTAATTTTGATGTTGAAAAGCATTACAGATAAAATACAGCCCTGGGGCATTCCCATTTCTTGTTCGTACAAATTAGAGAGGGTGGAACACACTTGTACCTTGAATTCTCTCTTGTTAAGAAATTTCAATATACAAATGGGCAGATGGCCTTTTAGACCCAGATCATGCTGGTCATTCATTATTCCATACTTCCATGTTGTGTCATACGCCTTTTCTAATTGAAGAATGCTACTAAATATTCCTTCTTGATAAAAGCATGACAAATAATGGGTTCCAGTCTTATCAGATGGTCATGGGTACTATGGCCATAATGAGAACCACTTTGGAAAGGAGATATTAAATTATTAGTCTCCAGGTACCAAACAAGCTGAGCAATGATCATTTGTTTCACTGTTTTGCACACACAGCTCATCAAAGAAATGGGATGGTAGTTGGTAGGATATCTGCTATCCTTGCCTGGTATGGAAATAGGTATTACTGTTGCTTCTTTCCAAATTTTTGGCGCATTACCAGTGGTCCAAAAATCATTGAAACTTTTCAAAAGATCAATTAATGATGGTTGGCAGGTGTTTCAAAAACTGGTAGCGTATTTGGTAAGATGACAGTAGTTAGTAAAGGCACCAAAACTGATCTAAATGCACAAACACAATAAAATGCAATGAAAAGTAAGGAAGTACCTTTCTTTTCCCCATGGCAAGTAGTTCATTTAAAGATGACCATACCAATTAAGTTTCATGACTGCATACAACAGTGTTAGAGAAACTGAACTTAATGCAAAATTTTGAATATACTCATTGGAGCATGATAAAAGGTCACCCTGATCAACTTTTGATACATAATGAGTAGTAACCTCCAAGATAAACAAGTTTCATATCTTGTACAGAGAAGCATCAGAGAAGCTGAAGTAAATGTAAAAACAGAACATAATAAGTTGTGAGGAAATGGGAGCTACCTCAGTGCCTTTCCCAAGGACATACAGAGGCAGCTGACCAAGGCTGACATGGGTGGACATGACACCCATGACTCTTGGATTATGAGTCCAACACTTTAGCAATTCAGCTACCACAGCTCCCTAAATGCAAAAACTTACGGTGGATACAAAGCCGGCAAAACAGTGATCCCTATATTTACCTAAGATTTGCAGGTGAGACATCTATCAATCTCAGTTAAGTAAGCACCTTTCTTGTGGGTTCACCTTTTTCACTTTCCTGAGGTGGTTATTCAGAGGTTATTTAAACTTTGTGTACCATGCTACAGGTATTGTTCCAAGTGTAATAATAGCTTGATAAAACTCAAAATAAATAAGGTACACACTATTTTACTAGATCACCTGCATGAGCACAGAACCATGCATAACAAATCTTATTCGCCTAGATCAAACATTTATTGTACATTTGTGCTAAAAAGATTTGCACACGGTGTGGAATAAAAAAGTAAAAGTGAAAAAAAAGTATTTAAAAAATGCTTACAAGAATTTTTAAAAATCATTTAAATAATGTGAAAATCTAGCCAGGCCATCTACATAAACAGAAACATGCCTACAGATTTTTTCATTTGGCTTTTGCATATTCATGCAAATAAACCCTCTGGGCTGATAGACAGATGGATGTACTAATGTATTGATAGACAGATGGATGTACTAATGTATTGATAGACAGATGGATGTACTAATGTATTGATAGACAGATGGATGTACTAATGTATTGATAGACAGATGGATGTACTAATGTATTGATAGAACAAAACCGGGCATAAAAACTTTGGTATATTTGAACTTACTTTGTGATTGGGTCCCTTTGGTAATTTGTTGGGCATGGTATATCAATACATGTGAACTCTCCACGAGTATTGAAGCACATTTTCTCTGGACCACAATCAATACTGAACTCAATACATTCATCTATATCTGAAACAAGCATCAAAACATCATGTGATAAAGGTCATATATTACATCATGTGATATGGGCCATATAATACATCATGACATAAACAAACATTTTCCACTTTGCATCTGAACATTATATCATAAGGACTATTACAATGTAACATAAAATATATAATGTTGAATGTTATAAGGAATGCGCATCACAGTGTGACATAAAACCCAATAAACATTACCTGGTACCAAGTAATATGACTTATGTAAATCAGCAGACTTGTAATCATCTTAATAAAATGTGTGAAACTTAATGAAAATATGATATGGCACTTGTCCAAGTCTTGATATCTTTAAGTACCAAGGCTGTCAAACTTCGCTTTTCTATCTGTATAAACTGAGGCTTTACTGGTCTATGTGTACAGGACTACTTTTCTATTTAAGTCAACTGTGGCTTTACTGACCTATGTTCACAGGACTGCTTTTCTATTTGTGTAAAGTCAGGCTTTGCTGGCCCATGCACATGGGGCTGCCTTTCTATTTATGTCATCTGAGGCCTAATTGGCCTATGTGTACAGGATTGCTTTTTGTTTATGTAAACTGAAGCTTTACTGGCCTATGTACACAGGACTGCCTTTCTATTTGTGTAAAGTCAGGCTTTGCTGGCCTTTGCATGCAGGGTTGATAAACATTTAGACTCTGAGGTCAACAGTCCCAGGCATCCAAAGATTGATTTTCTATAACAAAAACTGTTATGCAGCATGTTCTTTTCTGAAACCATAATAACTACAGCCAAAGCTACCCTAATGGTCAGTGTCAAAACTACCCTAATAGTCACTGTCAAAGCTACCCTAATGGTCACTGTGAAAGCTATACTGATGGTCACTATCAAAGCTACCCTTATGGTCAGTTTCAAAGCTACTCTAATGGTCACTGTGAAAGCTACCCTAATGGTTAGTGTGAAAGCTACCCTAATGGTCACTGTCAAAGCTACCCTAATGGTCACTGTCAAAGCTACCCAAATGGTCACTGTCAGAGCTACTCTAATGCTCACTGTCAAAACTACTCTAATGCACACTGTCAAATCTACCCTAATGGTCACTGTCAAATCTACCCTAATGGTCACTATGAAAGCTACCCTAATGGTCACTATGAAAGCTACCCTAATGGTCACTATGAAAGCTACCCTAATGGTCACTGTCAAAACTACCCTGATGGTAACTGTTATATATTAGTCACCTCAACTCAAATGACCATTCATATTCTCCTCCTTCTAATGGAATTTCCTCCATAAAAGTCATGTAAACAGTCAGGTGTTTTCTAACTAAATAATGGTTTCTTGCTGTTCTAATCTCTCCATTGGTAATTAATAACTTGAATAAGTCACAAAATAGCTTAGAAATTAGTTGTTGGGGTAAGCAGTCAAGTTAAATTGTCATCCTTATTGCCCCCTCTTTGAGTGTGTGTTTCTGATGATGACCATACTAAATGTATTTATTAGGAAAGATTAATAGAGAACTAATTTTACCATAGATTGGCTTCAGATTATCAAATTTGACCTACTCAACAAATTTCTATCACTGTTTAGTGCAAAATGATTGTCTGAGAATCAAGATCATGACAAGCTATTCCTATGTATTGCTTATGGTGTGAAAACAAAATTCAAACACTGCTCATTTCTCTCTGATATGTGGATCGCAATTATTACAAGCTACCCCCACCCCCATACACACAAAAAGCTAATGCATGAAAAGTATTATAAATATATAGAAAAGCCAGCATAAATCTATATATAAAAAATGCATTCCAAACAGTGTCACAAGCTTCGTTAAATATCAAGGTGTTTGAGATGAAAACATTAACAAGCATTTAATCATAATAGGTTAGTAGGTTTAATCCAAGAATAAATAATGGACCAACACTACAGTCACTATTTAATCCAAGAATAGATAATGGAGCAACACTACAGTCACTATTTAAATTGCTTCCTCTGACAGCCAACTCCAGCTGTAATGTACAGGCAGCTGAGCTAGATTCTTTGTGACTGTATATGTAACTAACATGTGCATTTCCAGGCTGAGGGGGTTTTCCTCCAGAGATTAAGGGTGTTATCAACAGTAATCCAGAAAGGATTAAATACATTGACGAGATAATAGTTGGATTACTAAAGAGTCCAAGCAGTATAAAACAATCAACATTTATTTACTAGGATTATTTCAGCAGAGTCAGCTGGCTTCATTGATTAAAGTTTGTCAAGATGGATTATATTATGTCTGGTCAGAAGTAATTCAGAAAAGAATGGAAATTTTGTCAATAGTTGTCATTTTTGTCCATGTGCATCCTAATAATTGGGATGATGAAAATCCTCCTGATCTGAAGTAAAAACTCCTGATCAAAAGTTTGCAAATCTCTTAATCTGTCCTTAGAAGGCTAACCTCTCTATTCTGTCAGTTTGTATGATATAAACAAAAACATATTACACAAAAATTAGTCTGAGGGAAAACATGTAGAAATCTATCAATGAAACCTGAATTTATTAATTATAAATTAATATCATGGTGAATTCTTTCAAGTGGAAAATATGCCTAAAAAAAAACAATAACAATAATAATGAAAATACTGGTACTTGGTTCATTGTCTTTGATCAACATGCAAGTTTGAAATGTGAACTGTATAGAAAGGTAACTATGTACCAAGGCCATTTTGGCCTTTTCTTATGTGTGGCTGCTCAAGACATGTTTTGCTCTGAAAATGTGAATGAATAAAGTGAAACCTGCTTTTAACAAAATCAGATTTAAGAGATTTTTTCTCTTAATATAATTCAATATTAATTAAATTCCAATTAATTAGAGAATCATCCAGTTTTAATGTTCTCAAAAAATTATTTTAATAAACAAATTTCACTGTTCCCCTGAATTAACAAACTCTTACCCTGACAAGCACGTCTGTGTTAAGATGGTGTGTAACCTGGAGCACAAAGACAATGGTATTAACCCACTGGATGGACATTACCATGACTAAATGTAAATCCTTTATATTACCCACTATATTAGTTCAATTGTTTTAAAACTTATCATCATAACTATCTCTATCCTGGGATCGCATTAACATGGGGGACACTGATACCAGTACAACTCACTGTGTTACTGCAGTTATCTGAGCATCTACCCTTGAAATGGTCCCCATCTAGAGCAATAAGTCACTCTCATTACCCAATATGTAAATACATCTGTGTGAACCTACCCTGAAATGTATATCCATTTTGGGATAACACCTACCTTGACAGGCATATACACCCCAAAACATTGTTTAACCCAAGTCATGCCAGTATGACCGCAGTGTTATTATAAATGCATGAACACTTACTGTAATAAGGGTCTCCATCTGGAACTTTGTGTAACCTACATGACACTGACAAAAGGTACAACCCCACATCAATACAGTTGTGTGGACACTTACTGATGTGCATTTCTATACTGGAACAGTGTGTGTCCTAGGGGACACTGATCCCCTGTGTGAATACAGTTGTGTAGACACTTACTACTGAGTGTTTCCATCCTGGGAAAATGCATAACCTGGGGACAATGACAAAGGTATGACCCACTATGTTAATACTGCTGTGTAGAGGACACTTACTGATGAGTGCGTCCAACCTGAAACAATATGTAACATGGAAACACTTGCAATGGTATGACTCTTGTGTTATTTCAGTTGTGCAAGTGCACCCATCATCAACAGAGGGGGTGGGGTGGGGGTAAGACAATGGCAGTGGCATCACCAAAATGTGTTAGTACAGTTGTGTGAACACTTAGCCTGGCATATGTATACACTTGGAGCAGCACGTAGCCTGTGGGATGTTACAATGGTGTGGCATGCTGTGTTAGTACAGCTGTGTGAATACTTACCCTGACATGTGTGTCCATCCTGGGACAGTGAATAACCTGGTGGACACTGACACTGGTATGATCCAATTGTGTTAGTACAGTTGTGTTGACACACTCCAGGGTCTTCTACACACTCATCAATATCTACAATACAACATAATGCTTATTATATACACATACTATCTATATACTGGAGATATTATCCCTATTTATACCAACATAGGTATAATCAATCTTCAAGAGCTGTGTACAGACCAAGTGCATACTCCATGTCAATTAAACACTCATAAACAGCTGATCAAATATAATGCAAGCTACTCATGTGATTATTTAGCAATTACAGCTGGATCTAACAAATTATCAGATTTTGTGCAAGGTCAAGGTAGGTTACACATGTTTGAAGTTATCATTACACAATATATTTAACATGTAACTTTTTCATACTGGTATACACAAATCCAATGGTTCAGATAACTTTTTCATACTGGTATACACAAATCCAATGGTTCAGATAACTTTCTGACATGTATTTGCATGGTTGTATGGTTCATACATTTTTATCTGGGTATTAACAAATACAATGGTCCAAATAACTTTTCATACTGGTATTTGCAAATTCCAAATGGTTCATACAACTTTTTTCATATTGGTCTTACCAAAACCAAATGGTGCATACAACTTTTTCATATTGGTCTTAACAAAACCAAATGGTTCATCCAACTTTTTCATATTGGTCTTAACAAATTCCAAAATGGTTCATACAACTTATTCATATTGGTCTTAACAAAACCAAATGGTTCATACAAATTTTTCATATTGGTCTTAACAAAACCAAATGGTTCATACAACTTTTTCATATTGATCTTAACAAAACCAGATAGTTCATACAACTTTTTCATATTGGTCTTAACAAAACCAAATGGTTCATACAACTTTTTCATATTGGTCTTAACAAAACCAAATGGTTCATACAACTTTTTGTTATCAACAAATCTAGATAGTTCATAATAATTTTTTCATACTTGCATAAACAAATCTTGTCATAAAAACACTAATGTGACATTCACTTCAAAATATTTTATACAGCAATAAAGTTATTCACCCATCATAAAAAAATATTCATATCTTGATGTTGACATATTGGTTTTAGATGGAATAACAACTACTGTGGTTCTGCTCTGGTCTTGGGCAAATATGGAATATATATGTACTAATTAAATCAAAAGACAGAGTTAATTTATCCCAAAGCAAAATAGAATTATTTATAGACAAAAGCAAAATGCTTCATTCACCCATGACATGAATGGATTAACTTGATAAACAAAGGAAGCAATCAAAGTGCAAGGATAATAGCAGATGACAGGATCTCTGACAGTGGCACTTTTAGCTGGGGTTAAGGCTTTAATAACTGAAACATCAATATAGCACCAACAGGAACCTTTACAGTGACTACAGAATGAACTCACCCAGAAACATGAACCTTTACCTATGGAATCAACTCACCCATATAAAGGAACCCTGACAATAATTATGGACTTAACTCACCCAAATAAAAGAACCCTTACAGTGACTATAGAATTAACTCACCCAGAAATATGAACCTTTACAGTGATTATGGAATTAACTCACCCATATAAAGGGACCCTGACAATAATTATGGACTTAACTCACCCAGATAAAAGAACCCTTACAGTGATTATAGAATTAACTCACCCAGAAATATGAACCTTTACAGTGACTATGGAATTAACTCACCCATATAAAGGGACCCTGACAATAATTATGGACTTAACTCACCCAGATAAAAGAACCCTTACAGTGACTATAGAATTAACCCACCCAGAAATAGGAACCTTTACAGTGATTATGGAATTAACTCACCCATATAAAGGAACCCTGATAATAATTATGGACTCAACTCACCCAGATAAAAGAATCGTTACAGTGACTACATAATTAACTCACCCAGAAAATGTTAGTAACTTATTAAGAGACCAATACATACCAAAGGCAGTACAAATCAGTACCAGTCAATACAAATCAGTACCAGTCAATACAAATCAGTACCAGTCTGTACAAATCAGCTCCTTAGACAAATGAATGAATTAACTTGCTACACTGAAAGCAGGGTGAGAACATTTCATTATGACATTATCAGTGCTTTGCTGTATTTTTACAACATAGAAACAATAAGAACATCTGAACTAGGCATCTACATGACTGCTTCTTTTACAGCAGAATGTTTAATCATAACTGGGGCTTGTATGTTATGTTATTAAAAGATCAACAATAAAGCCATTAAGTCTACTTTACCTTTGTCTTCAATACATTCTCTATACAATTATTGCTCAATCCAGGTTAAACAATAGACAACAGATGCTTGCTGAGTCATCTAGTATAAACACAAAGCTTCCGATGATTGTCTAAAAGAGTTGCTCACCCAAATGTATAAATTTATTCACTGTATTTATATAATATTCTTATATTAATATTTATGCTCCATTTTACAAAAGGGGGATGAGGGTGGAGTGGGTGTAGAGAATAAACAGAAATCATGTGCTGGTGCATTACATACCTATACAGATATGAATTTTAGAGTTATACTGGAATCCCTGAGGACACCATTTTTGACCATTACTAGTGGACATGTAATTTATATGCAGAAAACTGTCTGACAGAGATCTAGGATTTCGAAGGCGTGGGGAAAAGTTGACTTCATTTGTGGAAATTACTCGGCTAGGCTCCAAGAATTCCAGCCCTAAAATTGGAGAAAAAAAATAAAATTTAGCTTGCTTATCATTTACAATTATTTTATAAATTTTACTTACACATTAATAGTCACATCTACTTCTCATATAAGAAACTTTATTTAAATTTCATTTCACTCTCAAAGTGAATATTCATATTCAAGATGACATTAAAATCATTTTATTCTGTATCAACAATAACATTTAAGATAGATTTGATTTCATTGGATTACTTTATATCTAACTGATTAAAATAGATGAACTTGCATACATATTTTTTATGTCTTTTAAAATTATCAATCTTGAATGCTTAGGTCGACAAATGATTTAATATTTATTATGTCTACTTGCCCTTGAATTATATTTAATTTTTAGGTCATTATAGACCATATTAAAATATTTCTTACAGACCTTTGTCACTACTTATTCAGTGTCAGTTAGTAGAGAAAGAAAATGAGGGGTAATGTACCAGCACAAGACTTCCGGTCAAACAGGAGAACTTGTCCAGGGGGACAAACACAATCAAATCCACCTGCAGTATTTTGACATTTGTGTGCACACACATCCTTATGTTCCTCACATTCATTTATATCTGCAAGAAAATTTTAATCACCATTTTTCTTCTGTGATAAATCCATGGTCTAAACTGATAATGTGACAAATCCATGGGTCTAAACTAATAATGTGATAAATCCATGGATCTAAGCTATAAATGTGATAAATCCATGGATCTAAGCTGATAATGTGATAAATCCAAGGTCTAAACTGATAATGTGATAAATCCATAGTCTAAAAGGATAAATTTTGTTACTATATAAAAGTATTGATAAAGTAGGGCTGAATTTTGTTTTACAAGAGTACTGGTAATGGTATGGTATAACATATACATACCATATGTCAAAAAGTAATTATTATACAGTAAATACATGTAGAATTATTATACATTAACTGTCTTTTATGTTACACTCACTGGTCAGATAGCCAGGTACTATGACATGTAGTCCTTTGAACTCCTGTATTATGTTATTGCCTCTAAGCAACAATGCCTAACAATGCTACATGAAACAAGCTATTTCATTGGTCAATGACATCAATATGCACTTTGACAGATACTTCACAGCATTTGCTAGACTTATGGATGTCATGGTCTTAGCAATAACATTTAAGCATCTTCCCTATAGTGATGTTGATACTGAGTTTCATGATTTGACTCGGGTTATTTTGTGCAAACCATTTTCTTCTTTAAGACTCAATAACCTTGACTTTTGACCTATTGGATACAAAATTATTAGGTGCCTTTCTTGTCTCAAATGCAAGTCACCCGAAAAGCTTGGTTTGGTTATGGTTTGTGGCATAGTAATTGAGTGATTTTGTGGAAGCTGATTTCCTTCTTGGAATCCATGTGACCTTGACCTTTGACCTTTTAACTTAAAGATAATAAGCATTTTCCTTGTGTCAACTACAAGCCATTCAAAAAGTTTCATCAAAGCAGATATAAAAAAGATACTGTGCAGAACCCAAACCTTTTCTTGGTGTCACTTGACCATGACTTTTGACCTCATCAGAAAGCTGTCTTTCTTATTTAAATGTAATGCAAACCATTTACAAACTTTGGTAAAGATATTTGATATCCAAAACAAGTTATTATGTGCAAACAGCTTACCTTTCTTCGCTATATATGACCTTGACCTCTGACCTTTAAAGTCCAAAGTCAGTAGACTTTTTAATTACCTCAAATGCACTGATACTTACAAAGTGTGGTCATGACAAATAATGCAAAATTCATGTTATTATGCAGAAACAAAAGAGTGAAAGACAGATGTACAGACAGATAACATAACATGATATACTGTGCTCATATCCGAAGAAGAACTCATTTGGAGAACACATTTTATCTCTATGATGCCTTCAACAACTGTGTATATAAAATATACACTTTTTACATGTTTATGTGTCTTTATACAACCAAGCTATTAAGTGAAATAATTGATCTACCACTAAAATAAAACAAATACACGACATTATAAATACATTACACAATCCTGGATTAAGTAGGAAAAACAGTAACTGGAAAGACTTTTTAATCACACTTTACATGTGTTAGATGATTGAATGTCCCTGGGTCTTTCTGTTATTTGCAGCTCATCCAGCCTACCAACCACATCCACATTTGACTTATCAACATGGCAGAGATACATTTATAGTACAAGTCATACAGGTCATGTATGCAAATTTAGTCATATTAACTATAAATTCTTGTTTTAAAGTTTAATACTAATTTTGTTTAACTTAAGTCTATTGAATCCTGATTATTGAATACTCTGCACCTTAAGTGTCATCAAGAAAGTTCCAGATGCAAATTATTGATTGCTATGATAGACTTTTACAATGGTGGCTAGTTACTAAACTGGATCAAGAATAGAGCATGTCGAGTTTAATCATCACAATATAGGGTAGTATGAGTTTTTGTATCAACATGCATAGCTATCACTGTGACATCACAGTGCTTGACATTCAATCCAGATTTTACTGGATCACACCTATAGGTTCATCTCGTCCAAAAATATCAGCATACTTTAACATTGACTTTGCTGTATGTGCTTCTTGGGACATGTAAATAATTCTTGGGACATGTAAATGATTCTTGGAACATGTAAATAATGATCTCACTAAATGAATATTGATGTATGAGAAACCAATTAAAGTAAATAATTGTCATTTAAAGGTATGTAGAATCAAACTCTAAAAAATGACACCCATCACTGAAATAATCGATGTTCAAGAATGCATACATGACCTGTAAGACTTTTTCTATAGCTCCATCCACTCATTGCACATTTTACACAGGATAAGTTTAAGTTTCCTTTTAATTATAAACCTTAATGTACAATGAATTGTAATCAAAAACTTCCAAAATATCCAATGGAAAATATTTAAACTGTGACAGTGATGAACACATGAAATTTGTACATGCTGTAACACCAATACTCAGATCATGCAACTCTTTAAGGACATCAACCTAGTCTATAAATAGCATTTATCAGTCATCTCTTGGAGATTTCACTATCTTACAGTCTGACAGGAGGGTTGAGTAAGCAATCTGTTAGATCCACAACACCTGACCTCATACCCCTCCCCATTAATGTAGACTGAAGTTAGTCAATGCTTTGTATAGCAACAGATGTCCCCATATCATATCAAACAGTTTCATATTCAACCATCAACAGTGAAAGAGGATAAAATGACCTGTAGACGAGTATTAACTTAACAGTGTAAGAGAATAAAATGACCTGTAGCCTGACATTAACTTCACAGCGTAAGAGGGTAAAATGACCTATAGCCCAACATTAGCTTCGCAGTGTAAGAGGGTAAAATGACCTGTAGCCCAACATTAACTTCACAATGTGAGAGGGTAAAATGACCTGTAGCCCGATATTAACTTCACAGTGTAAGAGGGTAAAATGACCTGTAGCCTGACATTAACTTCACAATGTAAGAGGGTAAAAGACCTGTAGCCCAACATTAACTTCACAATATGAGAGGGTAAAATGACCTGTAGCCCAACATTAACTTCACAGTGTAAGAGGGTAAAAGACCTGTAGCCCATCATTAACTTCACAGTATGAAAGGGTAAAATGACCTGTAGCCTGACATTAACTTTACAGTGTAAGAGGGTAAAATGACCTGTAGCCAGACATCAACTTCACAGTATGAGAGGGTAAAATGACCTGTAGCCCGACATTAACTTTACAGTGTAAGAGGGTAAAATGACCTGTAGCCCATCATTAACTTCACAAAAATGTAAGAGGGTAAAATGACCTGTAGCCCAACATTAGCTTCACAATGTGAGAGGGTAAAATGACCTGTAGCCCGACATTAGCTTCACAGTATGAGAAGGTAAAATGACCTGTAGCCCAACATTAACTTCACAGTGTAAGAGGGTAAAAGGACCTGTAGCCCGACATTAGCTTCACAGTATGAGAAGGTAAAATGACCTGTAGCCCAACATTAACTTCACAGTGTAAGAGCATAAAATGACCTTTAGCCCAATATTAACTTCACAGTGTAAGATGGTAAAATGACCTATAGCCCAGTATTAACATCACAGTGTAAGAGGGTAAATAGCCTGACATTAACTTCACAGGATTTTTGGGGTGATTGGGAATGGGAACTGGATCCCATCATTTCTGGAAAATAAGTGTTCACATTCAAGCAAAGCATCTAAAGTTAATTGCTAAAATTTGGAATTCTGCACAATTATGAAATATCTTACACAAGGACTGCAGACCAGATATAGTGTAGATATATAAGATAGAAGATAAAGGAAACACAGGTAAACTCCTTAAAACATAAGATCGATTTTTGTTACATAAACTGCAATCTCTCAATAAGTCCAAGATTTTCTTGGGTGGAACATCATCATACAATAATTTGTTTGATGTTTTGAAGTTTGTTTGTGAAGTGCTATTAGCAGAACATTTTGTACAAACATTTTGGACACTGTCTTGAAATATAACTGTGAAAATGCATGGTGTGGGATTGGCAGTCAGCAATCTTGAATGCAAAAAGAACCCCAAAAGAAAACTGATACCCAGTTTGTAGATGTACTCACCCAGACAAGGTGCATATATATTCACCCAGACAAGGTGTATATATTCTCACCCAGACAAGGTGTATATGTACTCACCCAATGTGTATATGTACTCATGCAGACAAGGCATATATGTACTCATCCAGACAAGGTGTATATGTATTCACCCAGACAAGATGTATATGTACTCATGCAGAGAATGTGTATATGTTCTTATCCAGACAAGGTATATATGCACTTGCCCAGACACAGTGCATATATACTCACTCAGACAAGGTGTATATGTACTCACCCAGACAAGGTGTATAATGTACTCATGCTGTCAAGGTGTATATGTACTCACCCAGACAAGGTGTATATGTACACACTCAGACAAGGTGTATATATACACACCCAGACAAGGTGTATATGTTCTCACCCAGACAAGGTGTATATGTACTCACCCAGACAAGGTGTATATGTTCTCATCCAGACAAGGTGTATATGTACTCACCCAGACAAGGTGTATATTCACACCCAGACAAGGTGTATATGTTCTCATCCAGACAAGGTGTATATGTACTCACCCAGACAAGGTGGATATGTACTCACCCAGACAAGGTGTATATGTTCTCACCAAGACAAGGTGTATATGTTCTCATCCAGTCAAGGTATATATGTACTCATGTAGTCAAGGTGTATATGTTCTCACCCAGACAAGGTGTATATGTACTCAGCCAGACAAGGTGTATATATACACACCCAGACAAGGTGTATATGTACTCACCCAGACAAGATGTATATGTACACACCCAGACAAGATGTATATGTACACACCCAGACAAAGTGTGTATGTTCTCATCTAGACAAGGTGTATATGTACTCACCCAGACAAGGTGTATATATACACACCCAGACAAGGTGTATATGTTCTCATCCAGACAAGGTGTATATGTACTCACCCAGACAAGGTGGATATGTACTCACCCAGACAAGGTGTATATGTTCTCACCCAGACAAGGTGTATATGTTCTCATCCAGACAAGGTGTATATGTACTCACCCAGACAAGGTGTATATGTACTCACCCAGACAAGGTGTATATGTTCTCACCCAGACAAGGTGTATATGTTCTCATCCAGACAAGGTGTATATGTACTCACCCAGACAAGGTGGATATGTACTCACCCAGACAAGGTGTATATGTTCTCACCCAGACAAGGTGTATATGTTCTCATCCAGTCAAGGTATATATGTACTCATGTAGTCAAGGTGTATATGTACTCACCCAGACAAGGTGTATATGTACTCAGCCAGACAAGGTGTATATATACACACCCAGACAAGGTGCATATGTACTCACCCAGACAAGATGTATATGTACACACCCAGACAAGGTGTATGTATACTCACCCAGACAAAGTGTATATGTACTCACCCAGACAAGATGTATATGTACACACCCAGACAAGGTGTATATGTTCTCATCCAGACAAGGTGTATATGTACTCACCCAGTCAAGGTGTATATGTTCTCACCCAGAAAAGGTGTATAAATACTCACCCAGACAAGGTGTATATGTACTCACCCAGACAAGATGTATATGTACACACTCAGACAAGGTGTATATGTTCTCATCCAGACAAGGTGTATATGTACTCACCCAGACATGGTGTATATGTACTCACCCAGACAAGGTGTCCCTGGTCCTGAGGAACAACATTCCCTGAGATACAGATCCTGACACACAGTTAGGCATACCTTGAGATACAGATCCTGACACACAGTTAGGCATACCTTCCTGACACACAGTTAGATGTACCTGTCTGACACACAGTTAGGCATATCTGTCTGACATACAGTTAGGCGTACCTGTCTGACATACAGTTAGGCATACCTGTCTGACACACAGTTAGGCGTACCTGTCTGACACACAGTTAGGCTTACCTTCCTGACACACAGATAGGCGTACCTTCCTGACACAAAGTTAGGCGTACCTGTCTGACACACAGTTAGGCATACCTGTCTGACACACAGTTAGGCATACCTGTCTGACATACAGTTAGGCATACCTGTCTGACACACAGTTAGGCGTACCTGTCAACTTTTCAAAAGCTTAGTAGGGAGACTGAATAAAAAAATATGGAGATTGGGACCTAATATAGGGATGTTTTAACGTGGCATTTTTAAAGTCTGTTTTCAATAAATATTGACCAATCTTTTGGGTCCAATATGAGTGAAATCCTCAAAGGACATACAGTTTCTCCCTGTGATGTGCTTTATTTTCCCACAGGATGTGCCCTCTTTTCATATTCTGGTAGCTGTGGCCAAACTGCACAATAGCTTAAAGTTATTCTTCAGTAAACTAGCAAGATGCCAATGTGAATTCCTATCATTGCAATTGTCGTGTGAATAGGAGTGGCCCTCCAAAGTATTTCAAAGAAACCATGTTCTACAGTGTGTTAGGCAAGCACCAGCAATTTATTGGCAAATAAACGATGCCCTATTTTGTTGGAACTAACAGTGCCTAAATACACAGTATCAAGCATATGCATGTGATAACTACATTTCCCACTACAGTAGTCCCCCTCTTATAAGGCCACCCCTACTGCAACAGGAAAGTGGCCTTATAATGCGGGTGGCCTTTCTAGAGGGGGATGACAAATGCGAATAGTAAATACATGTACATACATGTGCATAGAAAGTCACAACTACTTTTAATTCTAAAACATTTAATATTTTCATTCAAAAATCACATGCACAATGTCGGACTTGAAATCTGTGCAACCATCCATTACTTGCGGTAAAGTCGTCATATCCCATTTCAACTGACAAAATTGTTGCTTTTTCTTGGATCATTCGACCGGTGAGTGGAATGTTCTTAGCACGCGCAGTGCAAAACCATTCAAAAACCATTTCATTCAAATCAGGATACAAACATCTCCTGGCTCTAACAATCTTCCTTTCTCTGTCCATTCCACCTTCCCATTTCTGCAGAATTGTTTCCCTGACTTTCACGATATTGTTTATCTGAGTCTTTCCAACATCAAATTTTTCTGCTAGGATCCTCAAATTCTCCCCCTTTTCAGTCAATTGAATTACTTTCACTTTCTCTTCTAAACTGAGAATTTTTCTTTTCCTCGATGACATGTTGATCTTTTTGCAATAACTTATTCCAATGTTGCCAACTACAAGACTGAATAAAAAAAATTTCTACATTTAAACAAACTGCCATGTTTTTAAAGGTGGCGATCTTGTCATATGATTCATTAGTTGCAGTCTGGTACCCTATTGATTTTACATTGTTTTACATTAAGTGACAGAAGCCAAAACGGCTTTGATATGTATGCAGAATTGACCTGAACAATAGCACCTTGCGGCCATTAGGATTTGCAATCTTGACAATTATTGTCAGTAGTAATAGCCATTAATTATGGAAGTGAACAAGCTCAACATCTTACTAAGGGAAGCCATAAAGGCTATCAAACCATTTTCCCGCTGACTTGTGTATTGTACATCAATACTGCAACTTCTCAGCTGTTACTACTGTTAATAATTGTAATCTTAACAATTATCAGTGGCTAAACCGGACATCTCATGATAACACAGCAGTAAGGCTAATCGGATTACGTGTACTTACCTTTTTGTATGGATTAAAATTTGAGTCTTTCTCAGCTTCATGGAATAAATGTGGCTTCTCGTGAGGCATAAATGATATAATATTAACCTTAGTGGTACATGTACTTTAGTCAACACTTCTTTCAGGAACGAAAACCTGACATCGGGAAACAGAAATCGGATTACTTAACACACATTATGAATAAAATTGGTTCTGGATACATATTACAAAATAAAATGTGGCCGCTTGTGAGGGGTAAATTTTATATTTTTGCACAAATATGCTGGCCGCTGGTCGCGTTAGCTGGGTGGCCTTTCGTGAGGGGTACTTTTGAACACAAATTCGTCGGTGCCTTCGGATTCTGGCCATAAGGAGCGGGTGGCCGCTGGTGAGGGGGGCCGTTCAAAACGGGGACTACTGTACTTATATCCTGCCTTATTTCCTTATTGTCAACTCGTAAGACATTTAACATTATTTGCTAAATAACATATTTACCGGTATTCTGAATTAGTTTTTAAGGGCACATATTCTGCATGGTATGTTTTGTTTCATTCTTTCTTTTAATTTAATGATGGTAATTAAAGTTTGTATATATGGTACAGTAATACCAGGTATTTACTTGTGTAAGTTTCTTTCATGGGAATGTAGATGTGACAGCATTCACAGTGATGATTCTGGGATTGAAACTAATTGCTTGCAATTTTATTGCTGTGGTCTATTGTTTGGTTGTGGTTTATATTCTGATTTTAGTATTGTTGTGGAGATAAATAAGAATTCATAAATTTATGTGAATAATGTTTAAACTTAACATTCTGTTTACTGAAGAAAAAATTCTTTGTAGTATAATAATTATTTTGTTACAAAAATATTCACAGGTGATAAAACAACATGGCTTCTGTGGATTGCATATGATATATCTATTTGTGTAGAATTTATTTTAGGAGAAATGAAAATCAACAGACATAATATAACAATTTGGAGTTTTTCTGCAAACATTGGGAGATCTTAAGAAATGAGGAGGTAGGCATGGAAGGATCCTAAAGTCATGAGTTTTTTTCTCCCAGCATGAGAGCTGACAGGTATGAGATTGTGTAATTACTCACCAAGACAAGGTGTCCCTGGTCCTGAGGAGCGATAACCCCTGGGACACAGACACTGGTACCCTCCTTCCATGTTGACACATTGCTGGTTATAGTAACAGCGATTTTGGCCTGTTGTACACTCATCTACATCTAAAAATGGAAACAGTGCAGAAATACTGGTTTGATATCACAGAGACAAAACAAAGTTTTGAAATTTTAATCAAAGGCAAATATCAAATATACTTCCATATAAGTCAAATCTGACTGCAAAATGCATAGACCCAGAGCTGCTTTTGCATAATGTCCTGCAGGCTTGATCCATGCAGTTTGTTAGGAGTAATCAGTAAAGAAAAAAATAAAGCAACATAGACCCTGATATCTGGGTGCATGATGCAACAGCAGATCAGGGTCTATATAGTTTGAAGCTGGACTTGACTTATGAGCAAGTATATATGGTACATTCAATTTAAGTTAATCAGTGACAACAACTGATTGATTTCAACAAAAAACTTTGTCAAGATGATTTTATAATAATATTAATAATTGATAAGTCATACTGCCGGAATAATTCTGACTTTTTTGGTGTCTCTTCCCAAGATCTGCATGTTTTTCAAGTGCAAGTGTATCTCAATATACCACTTTCCTCAGTGTGCACAAATTATGCACTTTCATAGACCTTGCAAAGGCCTAAATTTCTCTTTGCTGTGAATTGAAGTACTCTTCCAAAAACTGTTGACTGTGAGTCAAAATATGTGACTCATGTGCTGTGATTAGTAGAGAAAATGAAAACCATACAACATACGTATCAGCTGCTAGAAATGGATCTCATGATAGCATGTCTTCTTACCTTAGAAAATTTAAACTAACTATGATGTTGACACAGTAAAAAATCAGAGATAAAGGATCGTAACTTTAGAGTGTAGATTTGCAGTAAAACAATCAGTGAAACTTAGTTAAAATCAGAGATAATACTATCTCTGATGAAAGGTGTCTGTTTCAAGTTTAAGGACCTTTTATGGGCTGCTGAGGGTTTTTAAGGACTTTTCTGGTACATTTTGGACCTGAACTCAAATTCAATCAATTTTCAAGGTAATCACCAAAATAAAAGCACTTTTCAAGATTGTGTGGATGAAAGTGTCACACTTGTGTGTGTGTTTGTGTGTGTGTGTGTGTGTGTGTATTATACAGACCTATACATTCCCCATCTGAACTTCTCTGGTAGCCATCAGGACAGGTGTCAATACACCTGTAAGACCCCACTTCATTAACACATTCTTGGTTCTCTCCACAATCTGCTCCTTCTTCCAAACACTCATTCACATCTGTAACAGTAAAACCCATGGTGAGCAATACTGCTAATTATCAATATTGACCTAACTGATACACACTGAAACCTTTTGACAATGAAGGCAATTGGGACCCAACTAAGTAAACTAATTTGTAAAAGGTCCCTTGATAACTTGAGCTCTTGTTTATGCTGCAGTCTATGTTTTATGATCCCTTTATGTGCAAGTTATCAAGAGATCTAGATATATTATGATTTAGCAATATATCTGATGAAGAAAGTTCCTTAACTGTCACACTTTCTGCAAAGGAACATCATAATTGCATTTTATTCAAGTAATTTAAAAAAATCTCCATCCTTGGCAAAAGTATAAGTTTTAAATAATAATCAGTTTTCAACTATGTGACAAATTACTGAAATTCTAAATCTGGTAAAACTGTATAGCCAAATTTGTTGTTGTTTGTTTATCTCAAGAAAGATGAACATGGCCCCCCTCCCAAGTTTTAATTAAAAAATTTCCTCTCAAACAGTTTGTCTGCATCTCTTAGTGAGTGATAACTATTGATGCATAAATTTGACTGAAAATTTCCTCTCAGAGTGCTTGCTCATCCATTTGCGATTTTGTGCTCTCTACATTACTTTCATAATCTGCCACATAAAAAGCAAAGCCCTCTCCACAACTAGATACAATGTCTGTTTGCCAACACTTCAGTACTAACCTCGGCATAATCCACCTGAGATCAGGGCATAACCATGTCTACAGCTGCACACATAACTGCCAGCCATATTGGCACACACGTGAGCACAAGGATTTTTGTCACACTCATCAATGTCTGTAAAAATGCAGGAAAACCTTTTGCATAATTATCTTTGAAGTACATGCATATGCAAATTATGAACACCTGGCTGCGCCCACTTACTAGCAACTTTCAGTCAATCATTTTTTATTTAAAATATTCCAATGTACTGCAAACCATTTTCAAGCCAAGCTCATTAAGTACATGAAACCACACTTTGCCTTACTATGAAGAACCACTTTTCACTGATGGTCGGACACTTTGATAAAAAGTTTACTACAGGACCTGTATGAATTTTAAATTGTTATAACTTCCTCAAATTTACATTATGAATTGAAAAATATTTCTGAATATAGTAGAAAAATTATCAAAAGAAAATAACAATGTGTCCATACAATAATTATGCCTCTGTCAATATGATGCAATCAATGGGTAAAGTTCTCAGACCAAAGGGGCCATAACTCCATTCAAATTTGTCAGAAATTGGAAATGATCAACTTGACCTATATATGCCTAATGTCAATGTTATCCTAATTAGGTTTCAATGCAGGAATTTCTTTAGATATTTTATGCAAAAATGCAATTCATAACAAAATTGGATATGGTGGTACACACATAATGTGAAGGGCTGTGACATGACAAATGTGACATAATGGTACACACATAATGTGAATGGCTTTGACATGACAAATGTGATATAATGATACACACATAATATGAATGGCTGTGACAAGACAAATGTAATATAATGGTACATACATAATGTGAATGGCTTTGACATGACAAATGTGATATAATGGTACAAACATAATATGAATGGCTGTGACATGATGTGATATAATGGTACACACATAATGTGCATGGCTGTGACATGATAAATGTGATATGATGGTACACACATAATGTGAATGGTTGTGACATGACAAGTGTGATATAATGGCACACACATAATGTCAGTGGTTGTGAGAAGACAAATGTGATATAATAGTACACACATAATGTGAATGGTTGTGAGAAGGCAAATGTGATATAATGGTACACACATAATGTGAATGGCTGTGACATGACAAATGTAATATAATGATACACACATAATGTGAATGGCTGTGACATGACAAATATAATATAATGGTACACACATAATATGAATGGCTGTGACATGACAAATGTAATATAATGATACACACATAATATGAATGGCTGTGACATGATGTGATATAATGGTACACACATAATGTGCATGGCTGTGACGTGATAAATGTGATATGATGGTACACACATAATGTGAATGGTTGTGACATGACAAATGTGATATAATGGCACACACATAATGTCAATGGTTGTGAGAAGACAAATGTGATATAATAGTACACACATAATGTGAATGGTTGTGAGAAGACAAATGTAATATAATGATACACACATAATATGAATGGCTGTGACATGACAAATGTAATATAATGGTACACACATAATATGAATGGCTGTGACATGACAAATGTAATATAATGATACACACATAATATGAATGGCTGTGACATGACAAATATAATGGTACACAAATAATATGAATGGCTGTGACATGACAAATGTAATATAATGATACACACATAATATGAATGGCTGTGACATGACAAATGTAATATAATGATACACACATAATATGAATGGCTGTGACATGACAAATGTAATATAATGGTACACACATAATGTGAATGGCTGTGACATGACAAATATAATATAATGGTATACACATAATGTGAATGGCTGTGACATGACAAATGTAATATAATGGTACACACATAATGTGAATGGCTGTGACATGACAAATGTAATATAATGGTACACACATAATGTGAATGGCTGCGACATGACAAATGTAATATAATGGTACACACATAATGTGAATGGCTGTGACATGACAAATGTAATATAATGGTACACACATAATGTGAATGGCTGTGACATGACAAATGTAATATAATGGTACAACATAATGTGAATGGCTGTGACATGACAAATGTGATATAATGGTACACACATAATGTGAATGGTTATGACAAGATAGATGGATATTGGTAGTACTATCTGGATGGGGGGGTGGGGAATACAAAAAATGCTATTTGAATTAGTACATGTGATACCTTTAATTTGGCAGTTCCTCAACTGAGCAATTTAAATCTACAATTCTGAATATTAATTAGTTCCACAGAGGTTGATAGCATTACACTACTCTCTCACTACAACATTGTAAATGGGAGATGAGACTTAATGACCTACATTATACATATAAATTTACCACCATGTAATAAATTGGAATCCATTACAGTAATTGATCCATATTATAATGAAAAGCTTTGTTCAGAGGTGGTCCTCTATCTGTGTTCAGATTTATACCAATCAGTTTATGCTAAGTTGGTTGTTCAAAATTACGTCAACATGTATGGACAAGATGGTTGTTCAAAATTATTTATGGCTCCTCAAAACTTTATTGGCTGAATTAAAAAAAAACAAACTTGATTTTCAACTTAATTTGGAATGTCAAGAGTACTGCTTCTTGACAAACATGAAATAAAAACATCAATAAATCATTGATATAAAAATTCCAGATTCAATATCGTCTACAAGAAATAGCTAAATGTAAAATTCTTTCTTCTTTGACAAATCATCATTCAAAAGAAACAGCTAAATGTAAAATTCTTACTTCCTGAATAATGTTTCTTCCCAAAAATGAAATAGAAAATATCAATAAATCATTACCATACAAATTCCAGATACAGGAATAGCTAAATGTGAAATTCTTACTTCCTGACATGCCATTATTCAAAAGAAATAGATAAATGTGAAAATTCTTACTTCCTGACATGCCATTATTCAAAAGAAATAGCTAAATGTAAAAATTCTTACTTCCTGACATGTCATTATTTCACTCACCTACACATTTGCCTTTTCCCACTTTTCTATAGCCTGGGTCACAGCGACATCTGAAGCCCCCAACTCGATTCATGCAGTGCTGATCACAGACTGTTGGGGTCTCTTTACATTCATTGATGTCTATAAGACAAAGACTTGATCTATAATTTCAATGCCATGAAAGTATATATCATTACAAGGGTACCTCATAATGAGGTAGCTTATAAAAACAACAGGGTACCTCATATTAAGGTAGTTTATATAAAAATAGGGTACTTCATATTGAGGTAGTTTGTATAGAAATATGGTATCTACTGGTAGTTTGCACCATTACAAGTGTACTTCATATCGAGGTAATTTTTAAAAAAAACTACCTCATATTAAGGTAGTTTGTATAAAAATAGGGTACTTCATATTGAGTAAGTTCATATAAAACTAGGGTATGTACTGGTAGCATGAAAAAAACACATCATGATAAAGCACTGTAAATCATATTATTTTCATCAATATTATTCTGAATTCTGATTGGCTGTACAGGTCACATGTTCTCAATAGTAATACAACATACTGGTTTCCTGTGCATGATTACAGTTCCACAAAGCAACATACTATATGCATTTGGGTATATTGTTACATCACCATATGAAAGTAATACATGTAATAGAATTACAGGCTTTTGTTTTGCTAACTATATAGTTTTAATGAACTGTGAAATACATTTATTAACCCCCTCTTTACATCAACCAATATAATATTTTCAGTTCAATAACACAATGTATTAAACAAAAACCAATAATTGAAAAATATTTTATCATCATTAAATTTGTACAAATATAATTGATTCAGTATATTAGTGACAAAACCTTGTATCCAGTAACTGATGCCTAAGTATAAATTGGCATTTGGCATATATGTAGGACTTAGATGTAAACTGATATTTTGCATACATGTGGGACTATAGTGTAAGTTAGAATCTGACACACATGTATGACTAAGGTGTAAATTGGATTTTGACAGATATGTAGGACTAAGATGTTAAATTATATTTGGTATACCTGTAGGACTGACTGATGTGAAGGTTGGTATTTGAAATACAAATAAGACAGATGTGTTAACTGACATTGGTCATACATTTAGGACTGACATGTAAAATGGTATTTGGTATACCTGTAGGACTGACTGATGTGAAGGTTGGTATTTGAAATACAAATAAGACAGATGTGTTATCTGACATCAGTCATACATTTAGGACTGACATGTAAAATGGTATTTGGCATACCTGTAGGGCCAGTTGATGTGAAGGTCGGTATTTGAAATACAAATAAGACAAATGTGTTAACTGACATCGGTCATACATTTAGGACTAACATATAAATTCGTATTTGGCAGGACAGACATGTAAATTGGTATTTGGCATACATATAGAATTGACATGTAAATTGACATTTGGCATACATGTAGAACTGACATGTAAATTCGTATTTGGCATACATGGAGGGATCGAGATAAATTAGCAATTTTTTAAAACCATAAAATGAAAGGAAAGAGCAGAGTTGCAACAAAGATTGAACCAACAACCTCTTTTGTACCTTTACCACTACCCCCCCTCCTCCCTTACTATGATATCCTGCCTGGAGATTATTTTATTCTTGATTTATCTTTCTTACATGGTATTACTAAATGTTGATTATCATGACAGACTCAAAATATTACTTTTAACCTGTGAACTATGAGTCCGAGTTTGACATTTTTGTTCTCAGACCTATTGTTACTATAGGTATGGTAACTGTGAGAGTTGGTTCCTTTTGTAGCACTAAAGAACATTTTATGGTTTAAGACTGAATACAAACCTTGACACCTGGTCCCATCCTCTGACCTCTTATAGCCTGCCCTGCAGGTGAGGACACATCTGTAAGAACCAATAGTATTGACACACTCCTGGTCACTGCGACAGTTAGCTGCCCTGGTGCTGCACTCATCAATGTCTGGAATGATGACAGAATTCAAAATACAATCTAGGCTCATCATTAAAAATTACATTGATCCAACTTAGGGATAAAAGTCTTGTGTTTGAGCATCTGAGGGTGCAGAAGGTGGTTTTAATGTTGAAAATTGAAATGTTCCTGCAATGCATCTAGGGAACCATTAGAGTAGATGCCCACAGCAGTAAAAATAACATTAATGTTCTCAAATTAAAAAAAAAAGCTTTTTTTTAACCAATTCAAACAGTTTTATATAATGTTGAAACATAATTGAAACTGTAAAGGTTATTTTATAAAAAAGGACATAGTAAGGTTGGAAGGCAAGTTTCACTTTGACCAATTACCATAATGGTCATTCTGTTAAAATAGACATAATAAGGTCAGAAGGCAAATTTCTGTTTGACCAATTACTACACATATTTGCTTATTAGTCAGGTCCAACTGAAACTGCATAACCCCAAATCTGTCATTGCATAATGCACTAGCAGATCTGACCCTATGTAGATTGTTAGGAGTAATAAGTAGAATAAACACATAGACCCTGATCTGCTGGTGCATTATGTGAAGGCAGATCAGGGTCTATGTTCTTTTCAGTCTGATCAGGCTTACAAGCTAGTATATACAGTCCCAGCTGAGTTGATTTCTCTTTTCTGCCCATTGCAAAAGGGAATATTTTCTGCATAAGAATGTCATCTATAGACATCATTTTACATTGATGTCTGATACTGCTGCATCCTTTTCAATGGAATAACCCTGATTCTCTACGGAACTATGTCATAGTGAGGCTTGTTGTCATAGGGAGGCTTGTGACTTCACAATGGAATAGCCCCAATTATCTATGGAACTATGTCATAGTGAGGCTTGTGACTTTACAATGGAATAGCCCCAATTCTCTATGGAACTATGTCATAGTGAGGCTTTTGACTTCACAACAGAATCAACATTTCTGGCTGCAGTGTTGATTTTAAAGTTGTAAATTTAGCAGTTTAATTAACCAGAAAAGAATGTGTTGCAATGATACTTCACTGAAATGCTTTTTGAAAGTCTAAGACAAGCTGATTTATTTATTTTTGTGTTGTCTACCATTTTAATTCATCCATCAGATTCCATGATTAATGCTATGACTGCATCTGATTGACCAAGCATGCCAACACTCTGCAGACCATTTTGGCAACTGATTTTGATTGGACTTGCTTTTCAAGCTTGTATCATGTAGATGCTTTGCATGTAGCCTTTATTTGTCATTTTCTGAAAAGTCCGTTAATAATAGCTACTGTAACAATACAAATACATTGCCTAGAACAAATTTTATTTGAATACTCTGGGTCACTCAAACTCATGTCTAAGACACAAGTTAATGTAACTTCATTGATTCAAACTCTCTGTCAAATGATTCACTAGAACCCGTGAATATTTATATATTGAGAATCAACTACTGCAGTAGCGAGTACATTTCTTAAAGATTCCTTTATAAATGTCCAGCCCAAGCTTAGTCTCTACATAATCACCTGCATATGACAGAAGCCGAAAGAGGGACAATATTTATGATGACTAGATGCCAATAGAAGATTTCAGAACTTAATCAGACAATGAAGATGACTTCTTGGACTGTTTATGAGGAGCAAATTAGATAGTAACATTCATAGGACAATGTGAATCACAAAAGTGTGAACTTTGCTTTCATTGTTTATTTGTAAGATGCATGTAATAAATGTATTATGGGATATTATGAATCAGTTGATTTAGAACTATTTTTATACCAGTATGTGACTGATAATTTATTCATGGATTTATCATATCAATAGATCTAAACTGTCAAGCATTATGGATTTTAATGGATTTTAATGGAACTAAATGTAAGTTATCAATTTATTTGTGACAGATACCACTCAATGATATAACTATTTTACACTGGTTTTGTTACTATTTTTCCTTGCTTTCCATCCAGTTTGGATTGTTTAGTTTTCCAAAGCGCAGCTCTGACACACTGATAACAAATCACCCCTTCAGACAGGTCTGAATTGCAAAATACACCCAGACTTATAGAAGGGTCAAGAGAAAATGGATTTTTTAGCCAACTTATATTCAAGCCAACTTATAAGAGAGTGTTTAAGGTACCAATTTTGTAAACATTTACAGTAAGCAGTGGCCTTAGCTTACACAAGAATTCTAATCAAAATGTCATGAGAAATATGGACTCTAAAGTGTTTACAAGCTCAGCCATTTGGAAGCAAGATAATCTCATTAATCTTTGTGGGTGTCACTCACAATTAAACTCGTCTGCATTCATGAGGATATAAACTTACATACCAACTCTGATCGGAAATAAAACATCATTAGTGTTCACAAAAAGGAGCTAACAGATGGTTGGAATATCAAAAACTACCAAGAGATTTGTGACAACAGTATGATAATAGTGTGAAAACAGGATCAGGATGCAGTGAGTGTTTGTGGGTACTGGCATGTACATGTGATTCTGGATACCATGAGTGTGTGGGGGTACTCACATGTATATGTGATTCTGGATACAGTGTGTGTGTGTGTGTGTGTGTGTGTGTGTGTGTGTGTGTGTGTGTGTGTGTGTGTGTGTGTGTGTGTGTGTGTGTGTGTGCGTGCGTGCGTGCGTGCGTGCGTGCGTGTGTGTGTGTGTGTGTGTACTAGCATGTATATATGATTGTGTAAAACCTAGACAGTTCCTGCCATCCATGCTGAGCATATAACCCACAGGACAGGAACATGCGAAGCTGCCAGGAGAGTTGTGACAATAATGGGAACACAAGTTCTGGCTACACTCATCTTCATCTGGAAACAAAAATATTAGTTTGTGATTATATAATAAAATAAATAAGGAAAATAATGCTGTATATAACTTTGTATAAGTCATATCCAACTACAAACTACACAGACCCAGATCTGCTATCACATATTTTACCTAAATATCTTGGTCAATTGCAGTTTGTTAGGATTATCCCTCACATAGCATACCTAAAGGTCTCGGTCTAGGGCAGTTTGTTAGAATATATCCACCAAATAATGCACAGAAGATCAGGCTTTGATGTTATCAGTTAGACAAGATTTCTATGCAAGTGTACAAGGTAAAGTAGTATTACACAGTCATTACAGTTACTGTACTGACAGCTGTACTCAGATGTCTGTCACAATTTATCATGTAGGAATAAAAGTCATACATGGTTGACTGTATGCAAACATTTACAGGCACAATGCAGAAAAAAACCTTTGAACCCCTGGGCTCTAATTCTTAAAGTCTTTCCCCAGAAACCCTTTGCAAAAATGTATGGATAAAGTAGGATTACTGGGAAAATATTGTATAACAAATGTATGGATAAATATGATTACTGGGAAGACATTATATACTTACTGAGAAAATCAGCAACCCTTTGCAAAAATTTATGGAGGAAGTAGGATTACTGGGAAAATATATAAAAAATGTATTGATAAAATGGGATTACCTGGAAAATCAGAAACCTTTGCAAAAATGTATGGATGAAGTAGGATTACTGGGAAAGTATTGTATAAAAAATGTATGGATAAAGTAGCATTACTGAGAAAATATTATATAAAAATGTATGGATAATGTAGGATTAGTGGGAAAATATTATATCAAAAAATAGTATTAAAATTATGAAAATTACTAAAGAAAAAAGAAACCTTTACTTGGCGTACCTATATAAATTTGAACAAAAGTATGCTCTTTCTTAAATACTAGCTGTCACAGTAGTCCAGGTTGCCTCTATCTTCTTAAACAGCCAACCCAAAACCAAGGAGACAATTTCTACATCTGCTTTGCTACAGCCATTCATGCAGTGCATAAATGAATTTTTTTTAAGTTGAAGAAAAATAAATCAGTGATCATCCATTTAGAAGTGATAGTGATAACATGATTTTTTTTTTATTTAGGAGGGAACAAGAATCCTCTGAAGCATCTGATGCCAAAATGCCAAAATGCCAAAATGAATTTCCATGAATTCAGAATCATTCTTCTTTTTAACTGCTGAGCACTGAAACCATGTGGGATGTATAAGCAATAACAAGATTTGCAAATTAGCCACTGTGGCAACCATATTGGATGTAAGATTGGCACCATTTTCATTTAGGACCAAATAGAAATTGTTGGAAGACTTTTGGAACAACCCCATGTCAATATGATCATCCATTTAGAAGTCATAGTGATAACATGATTTTCATGATGGCTGTCTTGGTGGCCGTATTTGATGTCAGATTAGCAAAATTTTCACTTACAACCAGCTTAACATCACAAGAAGTCTTTTGGTGAAAAACCCAAGTCGATATGAAGATGTAGCAATAGCAAGATTTTCATAATGGTTGCCATGGTGACCAGAACGAGTCTCCATCTAGAAGATGTATCAGTATAAAGATTTGTTCAAAATGGCAACCGTCTGAGAGAGGGACCCATATAAGGTGAAGTTGCTTGCAATGGAAACATGCTCACTGGAGAGAATGCTGGTATGCTGTTATGCTACTGTAATGTACTGTGAATGAAATTTCTTTACATGTGGTAATTATGAAAACTATGCACTATCTAAAGCAGACAACTGATAAAAATGGCTGCTCCAATATCCTCAAAAATGAGTCTGAACAAATCCTAAGTACACTAAATTTAGTGGTTAATAAAGTATGGAAAATTTTGTCAGAGCAGACGATACCAGCTTCTGAAGTGCAATAAATAACAATTATATAATGTAAAAAGTAAAAGTAAAAGTTGAAAAAAAAACTTGTCAGCTCGCTTTTTTTCTAATCTAACTTGGAAGTTCAGGAAGTGACAATGACCAAGTGCAGTTAGCAATTTTTGGACATGAACACATCTGAAGTAAGACCAAGCTGTATACTCTATAACCCAAATTATATCCATCAATCATACACCAAAATAAAGGCAATTCATACCTGTCATAACGTGATGCGACACACTAAAAACATGATTTTTACTCCTCAACACCCTGACTCGGCCACATTTGAAAAACATGATTTTTGAGTAATCTTCAAGAAAAAAGAAATACCACCCCTTCAATATATGCCCATAACATGTAGCATGTATAAACGATAAACAGCCCTGCTTAGATCACATATAAAACTATCCTTGGGGCAGCTAATTGTCATAGAGGGAATTAAAATGTAAAGAGGTCAGATATAGACAATCACCATTTCACATTACCTAATTAGCTGACAAAGCTAGGGTGATGTGTTAAGCCCTTTGAAGACTGCTCTCTGTGTGTGTGTGTGTGTGTGTGTGTGTGTGTGCCCTTTGTGCTAATTTGCATAGGTTAAGTTCACAAAGTCGAACAATCCAATTCTTCTTAATTTACAGGTAAGTTAAAGGAATGCTAGAAGCATGTTGAAAAACAGAAGCTATCAAACATCACACCGCTCCAGTGGCCTAGTGGTTAGAACATCTGCCTTGGATGTGGGAGGTTGCGGGTTCTAACCCTGGCCAAGTCATACCAAAGACTTATAAAATTGGTACTAACAGCTGCCTCACTAGGTGCTCAGCATTAAAAGGTTAGTGTTAGTACTGGTCAGCCTGGTGTCAGGATAATGTGACTGGGTGGGACATCATGCTACATGTCTGTGGCATGATGCTCCAGTGCTAGACGTCACTATAAACTGCCACACTGCAAACATCGAACCGACATGACTGAACATTTTTTAAAGCTATGTTAAAAATCCAAATCACACACACACATTACACATTAGTGCCTTGAATGAAATGTTTAAGCCATCTGTATTGAAGATTATTGGAAAGCTTACAAACAGCAGTAACATTTCTTTGAAGTCAGATTTTACTCCATGGCATAATTATTTTAGTTTTTAGTGTTCAGAGTGATTCAGGAAGCAGTAAGCTATGTGCAAAGCAAGGAAAGCCCAGCAAAACTAAATTTCTGAACTCCTGGTTGACAGAATTTTACTTTGTGAAGCATAGCAGCAAGAAGGGCATCCAATCCCTAGTGAGTGCGGAGATGAACACTAATGATATCTGAATTACCTCAACCCCATATTGAACTACTGAGAGCAGTAAAGACTGCTTTCATTAAGCATATCCAATGGATTTTAAAGACAGAATCTTCATGTATGTTTTTATTTAATGTCAGTATGGTTGTAATTGTGTGAATGTTTGCACACACACATGCACACACACATGCATCCATGTGTACATGTGTGTGTGTGAATGGTGATGATATCTGACAATGCTAAGTCTATCAACTTTTTTTTCTTTGTAAGTGAATTAAATGCTTTAAGCTAAATGGACAAGTTAATTCTTTTATTCAGATTTGAATTGCCAATCATTTTCTATAGACTTGTATCAAAAGAAAGTTTATTCTCAATTAGGTGATGTTGCTTTTTTTTGTTACACACACTGACCTTTGGGACCTCAAAAACACTCTTTTAGTCTGAAAATGCCCCCCAACACTATCTGGGAATATGGCAGATATGGGAATTAAACATAAACAATACCTAAGACGTACAAGGTCTGTTTTCAAATTACAAGGGTAATCAGTAAGAAAAATCTGTAAAGTTAAATTTATTACAAAAAATATCAAAACCTATGCCAAGTATGAAATCAGAGTGAAAACCCCATTTCAATCTTTCCATTCTGGATCTGTAGTGATAATAAGACTGCTGTGGCATTATAATGGACATCAGATAGGCATCATTTGGAACAACAAGACATCATTAAAATGTCTTCTGGTGAAAACCCTGTCAATGTGACTTCCCATTTAGGAGGAAGAGATGACAAGATTTGATGAGTAGAGCTAAAAATAGGAAGCCTGATTCCCAAAAAATACGAAAAAATAGGGTCACAGAAATGACTGCCCTGACCTAGTCTTCTGGTGAATGTTTTCACACACCAAACCATTCAGTTTCTATAATATATCACAATTAATCATGTGGATATTAGTTTTGTTCAAAATTTGTAAATACATCTATATACAATAGAATCTGCACTATTTAAATGCAAAAGGGGACAAAAGGTGTGTTCTGTCTCAAATAATTAGGAGTTTGGATAACTTTTTTGTATACATAATAATGGATGGCTAACAAGATGTTAGTTTGGATGAACTAGAAATTATGTATTTTGGCTAAACATATCTACTGTGCACACATAGGGATAAACACACACACATACACACACACACATGACAAAGAGATCAAGTTTACATAGTTTCAGACACAAATGAATGGAGTAGGTAGATAACATAGGTAAATAAGTAGGTAGGAACACTTTTAAGGGTGTAAGACAGAATGAGAAACACAGAGACAGACTAAGAAATCTGACTGTTACCTGTACAAAATGGACCTTTTGTATCCAAGGAATAACCAACAGGACATGCATTGCTAGGGTTACCTGAATAAACAAAAATATTAAATTAGTATACAAGTTGAATTGTGTGTGCAAAGTTTGTCACTCTTGAAATAAAATGACAAAATAAAGACCGTCACCCTTGAAGTATGAGAAAGAGTTTGTAAGTCTTAAAATAAAATCATTTCCTTTTAGATTAAAGAATAGTGACAACTGCAGTATGTACCAAATCAAAATATATTGAATACAGCATTATAAACTGACCTGTGATATAGTAGGAATTATTCTAATTTGAAAATGAAAAAAAAGATATAACACTACACTTTACACTGTTTTCTTTCAACTCATGTTATGTATTGGTATGTTTTGGTTATATGGTCAATAGTATCCAGAATTGAAATCATAACAAAGTGTTATAATGAGGGATGCTGCAAGTAACTTTATTTAATTAGAATCAAGACAGATTCATAGAACATTGAGATTTTTCTTGAATTCCTCTATTAAACTGCCAAATTTTAATTAAGAAGATGAAGCCGAAGTATCATATCTGAATTTAGAATTTTGAGATTGAATTCTTTTACTCAGAATATTTTGAGAATACTGGTCAAACAAATTATTCCATGAAGTGCGATATCAAATACAGGTACTTTCCAAAACAAATTATTCCATAAAGTGTGATATCACATACCAGTACTCTCCAAAACAAATTATTCCATGAGCTGTGATATCACATACCAGTACTCTCCAAAACAAATTATTCTATGAACCATGATATCACATACCAGTACTCTCCAAAACAAATTATTCTATGAACTGTGATATCACAAACTAGTACTCTCCAAAACAATGCATTAACTGGAAAAGGAGTTTCTAAGGTTGATTGACATTGAGAAACTATTAAAAAAAGAGTTGCAAAACTGACCTGGTGCTATGCTGGTATCTAGAGCATATCTGACAATCTCCCTATCAGGGTCGACGTTAATGTCCAGCCTCTTTGAGGTCAGCTCTTGTACAAGGTAGGGCATAGTCTCATTGGTGCTGTAGGTAATAGTGTGGTTCCAGGCATATGGTAGCATAAAGCCGTTAACACTGAACATTCGTGATGAGCGAGCATGGATAAGACCTAAAATATTAAGAACTCTGGTGATTCCATCAGACTTGTTATGTAAATCTCCTGTATTAAAAAGTCTGGTGATTCCCTCAGACTTGTCATGTAAATCTCCTGTGTTAAAAACTGGTGATTCCATCAGACTTGTTATGTAAATCTCCTGTGTTAAAAACTAGTGATTCCATCAGACTTGTTATGTAAATCTCCTGTGTTAAAAACTGGTGATTCCATCAGATTTGTTCTGTAAATCTCCTGTGTTAAAAACTCTGGTGATTCCATCAGACTTATTATGTAAATTTCATTTAACTGTACCACAAAAAGAGTCTTCTTAGATGGAGCAAACCTTAATACAGACATGTGCAACTTCCTCTGTATAATGCAAATAGAACCAAATAAAATCAGGTCATGGGCTGGATGTGGCGGTAGCCATAGACTGCACATGCCTGTTTTAATACTTTAAGAAAAGTGCTCAACAAGAATTTAAATGTAACACTTTGGATAAGTACTAAAAAAAATTAAATGTAAATTATTAGAATGGAGCATCACTAGCTAGTTTCAATGTGATACATAGCAAATACAATACATATCATGATATAATACATGCTGCAAGTGATGATAAAATATGTACCAAATACAGTCTTCAATTTTGCCCATTTGTCTTTGTATGTAATGTGTATGTTTGTAATACTGTCTGAATATGTTGTTACTATTTTTGAAAATTCTACATATGGTTTATTACTAATTGTACCAATGCCGTAGAAATTATTTTACCTTTAAAAAACAACATATGTCCAAATGGGAGTGTGTCATTTTACATATGAGTTAATTACTAATTGTACCAATGCCTTAGAAGTTATTTTACCTTTAAAACACAACATATTTCCAAATGGGAGTGTGTCATTTTACATATGAGTTAATTACTAATTGTACCAATGCCGTAGAAATTATATTACCTTTAAAACACAACATATTTCCAAATGGGAGTGTGTCATTTTACATATGAGTTAATTACTAATTGTACCAATGCCGTAGAAATTATATTACCTTTAAAACACAACATATTTCCAAATGGGAGTGTGTCATTTTACATATGGTTTAATTACTAATTGTACCAATGCCGTAGAAATTATTTTACCTTTAAAACACAACATATTTCCAAATGGGAGTGTGTCATTTTACATATGGTTTAATTACTAATTGTACCAATGCCTTAGAAGTTATTTTACCTTTAAAACACAACATATTTCCAAATGGGAGTGTGTCATTTTACATATGGTTGAATTACTAACTGTACCAATGCATTAGAAGTTATTTTACCTTTAAAACACAACATATTTCCAAATGGGAGTGTGTCATTTTACATATGGTTTAATTACTAATTGTACCAATGCCTTAGAAGTTATTTTACCTTTAAAACACAACATATTTCCAAATGGGAGTTTTAAATGCTTCTGATGGAACTATACTGAAGATTTTGTCTGCCATTTTGGTCTCAGCAAAGCAGTATGGGATCAGAATTAACTTTTAATCTACAAATTATCTTTCAAACCTGACCTTTGTAAATAGAAATATTCAAAATATGATTCTTTTATAATCATACATAACCATATAATAACAAGAACAGCACATTATACATACACCCATATTTAATAATCTTCAGTGTATAAACTCACAAGTCATGGTTGACTTTGAAAAATATTAACCAATTGGCATCAATGAAACTGACCTTTGGTTAAGGTATGTGGTAATTAAAAGTTATTGGGTAGAAACCACTATTTTCTTATTAGATTTACCATGACCATGGCATCTATTCTCTAAACCCCAGAATCTATAGGTTCTTTTAATATTACACTAGTTGAAAGTCAGCTACAATGTTTGGTTAAGTACTTACTTTAGATAAAGGTTATATTGCAAAACAAAGTTTTATATGAGCCAAAATGATCTTGCCCTTTGATCTTTTGACCTCAAAGTCAATAGACTGCTTCCATACCATGCAAGCCTGCCACAAATTTTGATCAAGATTCATGGTCTAGAGTTAAAGTTATTACATAGAAACCATTTTCTTTTTTTAAGTAACAATGACCTTGTTCCTTTCACCACACAATCAAACTGTGACAATAAAACCACTATTAATTAAATCAAGACTGTGACACTAAATCAAGACTGTGACAATAAATCAAGACTGTGACACTAAATTTTAACAAGACTGTGACACTGAATCAAAACTGTGACACTAAATCAAAACTGACAATAAAGCCACCATTAATTATATCAATGCTGTGACACTAAATCGAGACTGTGACAATAAAGGCACCATTATTTAAATCAAGACTTTGACACTAATTCAAGACTGTGACACTAAATTTTAACAAGACTGTGACACTAAATCCAAACTGTGACACTAAATCAAGACTGACAATAAAGCCACCATTAATTATATCAAGACTGTGACACTAAATCGAGACTGTGACAATAAAGGCACCATTAATTAAATCAAGACTTTGACACTAATTCAAGACTGTGACACTAAATTTTATCAAGATTGTGACACTAAATCAAACCTGTGACACTAAATCAAGACTGTGACAATAAAGCCACCATTAATTAAATCAAGACTGTGACACTAAATTGAGACTGTTACAATAAAGGCACCATTAATTAAATCAAGACTTTGACACTAAATCAAGACTGACACTAAATCAAAACTGTGACACTTAATCAAGACTGTGACAACAAAACCACCATTAATTAAATCAAGACTGACTCTAAATCAAGACTGTGACACTAAATCAAGACTGTGACAATAAAGCCACCATCAATTAAATCAAGGCTGCTATCTTTAACTGATGATAATTACCATCCTTAGCCTGTACATACTGTTCTGTGTAAGGCAGAACATGAACCTGCTGTGTGGTTGCAATATCTGGTACTGTCCCACGCACCACGATGTCCAACTGCAGGACTCCATTTGAATCCACACCTTTAGAGTAGTGGGACATTTTCAGGATCTCCCCTGTCAAGAATAAAATCAACATATACAAACATCTATGGAACAAATTTTAAAATCAGCTCTTAATATATCACATAGAATCTGAAAAAGGGCAGGGTGCAGAGTAAAAGGAGCAAGGCAGATGTCTTGTGGTATGTTTGTCTTACAGAGTAAAAGGAGCAGGGCAGATGTCTTGTGGGATGTTTGTCTTACAGAGTAAAAGGAGCAGGGCAGATGTCTTGTGGGTTGTTTTTCTTACAGAGTAAAGGAACAGGGCAGATGTCTTGTGGGATGTTTGTCTTACAGAGTAAAAGGAGCAGGGCAGATGTCTTGTGGGATGTTTGTCTTACAGAGTAAAAGGAGCAGGGCAGATGTCTTGTGGGATATTTGTCTTACAGAGTAAAAGGAGCAGGGCAGATGTCTTGTGGGATATTTGTCTTACAGAGTAAAAGGAGCAGGGCAGATGTCTTGTGGGATGTTTGTCTTACAGAGCATACTTCTAGCATGACAGACATCATCATAACTATTTCAGATGATACAATGTCATTAGCTCACTGGATCATGGGCATGACACTATAGCTCTGGAAGTAAAATAATCAAGGACTTTTAAAGGACTTTACAAGATACATGTAATAACTTTCGAAGACCAAATTTATGAAATAATCATGAGGCAGTATAAAGTTTTTTATATACTTCTACACAAAAAGTCATGGATCAGTTATGCATTTCCTTGACTGCACTTTAAGAAAATATATTCAGCTCAGAGTATTGACTTTTTCCATTTTAATCAACAGAAATAGTCAACAAGACTTCAACCATTTCTGAAAATTATGCAAGTGACATTTGACTCTATTATTTCTGTCTCGAGTGTACACCAACTACAACTGTGTGTATCCATATTATACTTGGAATAATCAGATAAGACATATGTCCAAAGGACAGAGATGTCCAAAAAACATAAATGATGCACTGGTCCCTTACTATAAATCACTCAGTATGTCACTGCCCTTTGTGCAGCATACTGTCACCACAAAGTCCTATCTTATAACACAGCTACAGTTACAAGGTAAATATGAACATAGATCCCATTTCATTAAGTGTAGTAGAATTAAATGTATTATGAACTTCAGGTGATGTTACAATAAGGTAGTTTATCACATAGTCTGTACACTTCACATGTAGTGTGTGCTGTTTAATATTTTTGATATGACAACATGTTAACATATCACTTTATGTGATTCTGATTGGTCCAGATAAGCTTCTGAAATTCAGTTTAATATTTCTGATATGACAACATGTTAACATATCACTTTATGTGATTCTGATTGGTCCAGATGAGCTTCTGAAATTCATGCACAGTATTGTATTAACTGATTGGCTGTGACAAGGGGAATTTTCCTTACCCCACCCTCCTGGAACTATTTTTTTTAACTATCACTATCATTTTGGTGGCCATTTATTGAATCAATTTCCCAAGACCCTTAGGATACATAAATCGGAATAAATGGCCAATTTACTACATAGGGTCTTATTATAAATAAAACTGACGGTATCAGACATTAATAATAATATAGAGTGTGACTCATTAGTCAAGGACTATTCTCCTTTGAGGCTCTCTTAAGGAGAGTATAACAATGCGCATCATATAAAGATAGCAATAATTACTATTTATTTTAACATGTTTAGTATTAAAATACTAAATTCCATTATCTATTAGAAACACATACATGCTCATGATATCTCTTCATAAATAATGTCATATTTTCAGCAGATTAAATTACATGTAGTGGATGCTTGTTCCACAAAACTGTACCAGAGTATTGGAAGCTCTTTTTCAAATTGCTCTGTTCTTGGTTTTTGGTGCTAGGAGGTTTCCATGTGATATTGATCTCAACTGGTATTGTGTTGAAAAAGGCCTGAATAAGTCCTGAAGATACTCTGGTGCAGTTCCATGTAGACATTTATATACAAGAAATTCCTTGTGAAAATCTATCCTTTCATATATTGTGAACCATCTAAGTTCTGTAAACAATGCTTTTGAGGGATGATCAATAGATGCATCTAAAATTATGCATATTGCTCGTTTCTGAAGTTAATAAATCCTGCCAAGCTGAGATTTAGCGCAGTTTCCCAATAAATCTAAACAATAATCCATTGTTGGAAGAATATATGACTTATAGTATAGATTGCAAGTTTCCATAGGTAAATATTTTTTGATTCTGCTGAGTAGGGGAATTCTGGATGACAGTGTTTTACAAAGCTTATCAATATGGTCATCCCATTGTAAATTATTATCTACAGACACACCCACAAGCCTTTCATGTCTGACATTTTCTAACTGATGATTATTTATTGCAAGAGATAGTTCTTGGTTCCCTAACTTGTGTAGCTTTTGTGATGGCCCCAAAATCATACATTTTGTTTTACCTTCATTAATTACCATCCTATTTTGTTGTACCTAGTTCTGGACTCTAATAATGTCTGAGTTTAATCTATTTTGGATAACTTCAGTACCAGAACTAGATGTATACAAGGCTGCATCATCTGCAAACAAATCTGTACTTGTGGATTCATTATTATGGTAGATCATTCAAATAGATAAGAAAGAGGAGAGGGTCTAAAACTGAGCCTTGAGGGACCCCTGAATGAATAGTGTGAGTTTGAGACCTAATATTGCCAATGCTTACTTGTTGAGACCTTTGCTTTAGGTATGATCTAAACCAGTTTAAAGAAGGATAGTTGAATCTGTAACAGTTCAACTTTTGCAGCAGAATTTCATGATCAACAAGATCAAAAGCTTTCTTGAAGTCAAGGAAAATAATCCCAGTCATATGTCCATTATTGATTTTCATCAGCCAACGATAAGTTAATTTGGTAAGTTCTGTTTGGCATAAGTGGTACTTTCTAAATCCTGATTGCACTTTATGAAATAGAGAGCAAGTTTCAAACAATGTATAGACCTGAAAGGCTACTTGCTTTTCAAATAATTTTGACAATACAGGTAGTATTGATATTGGTCTGTAATTCCCTGGATCCTCCTTTTCTCCTTTCTTAAAGATAGCTGTAACCTCTTCACATTTCAGAGTTTCTGGAAAATTACCACTCATTATACTTAAGTTTATGATATGCATTAATGACTTTGTTATTACTGGTGCAGCAATTTTAAGAGTTCATGGACCAATACCATCCAAACCAGAATATTTATTATTATTCACCTTAATTAGCATATCAAACACATCAGTTTCACTAACATTAGCTATATAAAATAATTATCATCAGGAATTTTAGCTCTTATAAATGAAAGAATATCATCAAGTTCATTTGGGATGTTAGTCTGGGTCTGAATACTGTTAATGGAGATGCTTATGAAGAAATTGTTAAACATTTCCACAATGTCTTGTACAGATGTTGCTATATCATCATTTTGCTTAAGTCTAGGAGGAAAACAACTGTTCTTGGGTAGGTTCAGCTCTTTTACATGCTTCCACAATGTCTTGGTATTCTTACTTTCATCAATAACCTGTTTAAAGTAGTTCTCTTTTGCCTTATCTATCAGGTGCTAAGCTTTATTCCTCCACTTTCTACAGATTTTCATGTCATTTTTCTTGTGGAAATTATCTCTTCAATGCTTTGCCTCATTGATCTCAGGGTAATCCATTTGGGTGTAATTTGGTGTTAAACCCTTTTTGTTTTAACTGGTGCATGCTTGTCCATGGCTGCATTGAACATCCGATACCATTTTTCTAAGGCAGTGTTGACTTCAGCTATATTGAAGACTGATTGGAAGGGTTTGCAGACTAAATCATTTAAGAACTTTTCCTCATCAAACTGTTTGAAGTCCCTGTATTGTATTTCAATGTGTTGACCATTTTTAGATGATTTTGGAACATGTCTAGTTATACAGACTGGGTAGTGGTCACTCAGTGCATACACTTGCACATTAATTTCACTTATGTTTTCAGGTTTATTAGTATAAACATGACTAATGATAGTAGCACTTTTATCTGTTACTCTAGTTGGGGTGTTAATTAATTGAGTAAAGTTGTAAGTTTCAAAGTTACTTATTCATGTTAATGGTGGAGTTTTCATGTAGTTAATTTTAAAATCACCTAATATGATAGTTTCGAAATCTTCCTTTAGTAATGCTTTTTGAATTTGCACCTCAAATCTATCAATCCAATCAGCTGTGGAACTAGGTGGCCTGTAAACTGAACATAAGAGTATTGACTTTGATTGGGCAAGGGTTACTTCTATCCAGATACTCTCCACCCTAATTGTCTTTAGATCAACATGCCTGTTATAACTAATGGAACTGTCTACATAGAGAAGAACACTCCCACCCCCCATGGATTCCCTACCTTTTCTTTCAAAGTTGAACCCCTGTATTTGGAGAGCCAAATAATCAGTTTCATCAGATAGAAAGGTTTCACATAGACCCAGAATAATGACTGATCTAGTTTGGTGTAACAATTATTTAATCTCATTCAGTTTAGGGAGGATGTGTTGGATATTTAGGTTGACTACTTGCAGACCTCTTCTGAGGAGGCCAAACACATGAAAATTTTGATCAGAGGATTGATTTTCAGACATGGTAGTATGCAATGTATTGTTTTTAGACTTAACAGATTTCTTTTCATCAACTTGATTATTTACATAGATACATGAAGAAGATAACATACAAGATCCATCTGTTGTACCATGACCACATGTAGTGGATACATGAGAATGTTCAGTATGAGACTGATTCACATTTGTACAAGAAGACATTGATATATTAGACACTTGAGGAGCCTCAGAGGGAGAAGTAACTTTAACAGTATCACATACACCACTCCCTCAATAACTTGCACACAACAGGGTCCACAAACATAGACCGCGCTATAAGTGAGGGCGCAAGTTTGCGAGGGACCTCTAAAAATTGAAAATAAAATCGCTTGGACATCGAGAAAACAGCGGGGAGGGGTGTTGGGGTTAGGGAACTTCGCTGTTTAATGACTGAATCCTCATTTTGCATTCACGTCGATAATAACTTTTAATAATGCACTTTTTCTAATGAAGTTGTTCGTTATTCTGTTTAAATAACATTTATTTTCAACATGTCCAACATGTGAAAGATCGTTCCAACTGGTTTCAACAACCATTACGTTTACATGAAAACATGTGTGTATCACGTCACTGCTTTTTGTTTTTTTGATGAGTCTGGTTCCCAAAGTGGTATGGCATTGTATCCTGCGAAATTGGGAGTGAAAAGAGCAGGGAACTAGACTAACTGTTGATACACCACCAAACAAGATTCCTTTTGTTCAAAAAGCAAGCGAAATTTTCGTGAGACAAAAGTCTATGTCGAATCTCAATTTTTGTGCTGTTCAATTAGTACAGTATTGATATCGTGATTTCAATGGAAGTAATAATGAAACTTTTTATCATTCTTGAGGATATCTCAAAGTGCCAGTTCAAGAATTCTCTGAAACTCGCTTGCCCACAATGGTCCATATCTGTGAAACCAAGCTCTTTATTTTACGAAGTATAGTATTCTTTTCGCTTGGTTGCTGTGCTATCTTTGATCACAGTTACCAATGAGTCAGTTAATTTAAGGTAGTTTATGTTACATACACAATAACATTTATAACAGTGTTCAATTGATCAACTGAAGTGAGTTCACCTGACATACAACCGGGGCAGCTAGATTTTAAGTTTATAGGATTTTCGTGCCTTTTAACTTTTCTTTTATTTCACCTCCATTATTTGATTCAAAAGACATAATTAACGTGATAATACAAAGGAGGCCAGCTTTAATTCAGTGCAACAATGCAACAAATACTTCTGCAAGTCAGTTATCAAAACACGGTCGGCACCTAAATAGGTTCTCAGAGAAATACTCGCGGACATAGCTGTTATGGTAGATTGACACATTTTACGTTTAATTACAAGAGGACACATTGCATTTATGATGATTACACTTAAAAGGAACTAGAAGATAGAACTAGAACACAAATTTCAATTGATAAAAAAATTATTTAATTTGTATTTATTTATTAAAGTACTGCCTCCAATCGGCGTAAGTGACATTTTCATTGATCGAAATTTCCTTACATATCGTTAATTGTGGTGTGCTAGAAATGTCACTTGGAAAGAAAATGTAAAAAAATTGTGGGACTTATTTTAAAATTAGGTATTTCATAATGTTGATTAAAATTTCCAGGAACTATCTACTGTTTTCGACGATAAAACGAGCGATATATCAAAATTTTGTAGCTAATTTTTATCGCGATTTCCATAAAGTTCATAAAATAGGGATCTATTTCTGGGGTAATTTCTGGTTTTAAAAAATGGGATCCACGCCTGACTCTGCGTTATAACTGGGTTCACGAGTTATCAAGGCGCAAGTTATCCAGGGAGTGGTGTAGTTGTTTACATGTTAACAAGCTGCACTTTTGACACAAATCAGATAGTGCCTGAACCTGTTTATAGAACTATAATTATTACATTGAAAAGTATACACATATTCTCATGCATTTTGTTGCTGGATATGTGTTGCATAGACCTGTATATCACTGCCTTCTACTTATTGGTATGTGCACAACTTTTGTTTATGTCCTAGTTCATTACAAACATTGCGACGAATCTGTTTTCCATGCAGATACTGCTGTATTACATGACCGTGCTCTCCACAATAACATCAGTTGTCTGACTCATGCCTAACCCCATTTATAAGTCTTATGTACTAGTCTAAATTCTTAAGGAGCAAGGCAGTACTTCTGTTGGACAAGTGGATTTGAGGAGCAAGGCAGTACTTCTGTTGGACAAGTGGATTCAGTCTTGCTGGTATATTTGTTGGTTCACTGTACCTTGATTGTCTTTGAAGAAGGTCCTGTATTGCGGAACAAAGAGTATTTGGAAATTTTCACACAACATACTTAGGGTATCATTAAGTGGAGTCATAAGTACATCCCTTCTCAGCAGTAGACCTGAGATGATTATTTTACACTCTGTGTTTTTGGACCTGATGGCATACAACAAGCTTTCATAGTCATCCTCAATGCCCTTTAAAGATTGGCCATTACTGTAATTATTGCCACCAATGAGAAGAATTACAGCATGATATGGTGATGTATCCATTTCCAATATTTTTTCTGTACCCTCTTATTCTTACTTCTTTGATTATTGATGATCCTATGAGAAGAGATCCGTCTTTATTTATGTTGCTGATTTTGACAAGTGGGGGATTCAGATGCATTGCTTGGACTGCAACTTCTTGATTTCCACGACTAGACTGACTGAATGTTTTGTGATTGCTGTATTTAGTATTTGTATTTAATTTTTAGCTTCATCCTGTGAGTAATTGGAGATTGTCTTTAGAGCAGTTCCTTCTGTACCTGGATTTGATCTTGAGTGAGACACATGATGGTCAGTGTTTACAGCATGTGCTTTAACTGATTTTTGGCTCTGCCCATCTAATACCTGTAGAATGGACAGAGAGCTGAGGCGAACCCCTGTAACATGGACCCCAAATTTATGAAAGTCATTGAATAATGACTATTAGAATTTTCCCATACTCAGAGCATATATATCTTAGAGTTCAAAATTTTGTGCTGTATCACACTGCCTTTATCAGCAAATACTGTTCATCACATGACTTAATAATGGTCACATGATACAATGAGACTGATGTAGATGGGTGGTAATTCAAGCCACTCATCCCTGTTTAGTGTTGGCCACTGCTGTCATATTTCAACTGCCTCCTTCACCTTCCTTTTCATGTGTTGTCCTCAAATGAGTATCAGTTACTGTATTGGTATGTAATAATGATCTGTACTGGTTTTTGGTGTACTTAATAAAGTACTACTCCATTCCATTAGCGAAGGTTTATTAGTTTTTATGTATACCTGTAGTAAACTCTACTTGTACTTCTCTGGTGAATTCCCCTTTGGTAAGACTAAATCCATTGTATGCTCCATCCACTTCTGTAGCAGTGGTCCAATATACTGGGTTCAGAACTGAGATCAAGTTCCGGAAATGACGTACTGAGAAAATAAAAATGTCATGTTAATAACATATCATATGAAGCTATTTTGGGGTCTGTTTGATATTACCTGTTGGATTTTGTGATTTGTTCATGTATTCACTTTGAAAAGTTTTCACTTTTAAATTCTCTCTGTCCTGTAAGTGTGCAAGATTTTTTTTTCATCATTTGGTTAAGATTTTATTTTTTTCAATTGATTATAAAACAAAACTGAAGAAAATTCCTGACCCAAAGCATCTTGGAAAATTTGTAATTACTGTTTGAAATAGCAGCTGTATGTATCTCACTCTGTACATATCTTATTCTGTATGTATCTTGCTCTGTAAGTATCTCACTCTATATGTATCTTGCTGTGTATATATCTTGCTTTTATGTACCTTGCTCTATACATATCTCACTCTGTATGTATTTTGTTCTGTATTTTGCAATGTATGTATCTCTTGCTCTGTACATATTTCACTGTACATATCTCACTCTGTATGTATCTTCCACTATACATATCTCATTCTGAATGTATCTTGCTCTATTGAATACTATTCTTTATTTTAGGACAATTTTTCTGAGTCACAAGAACATACACAGCAATCTCTTAACTATTATGCTATTATATTTTTGTGATCAAGTGTGCATGAGAGGATAACAAGCACTCTAAGTACATTATATGTGTGCAATTAGATTACCAAATTAACAGTTTTTTTTAAATTTTAATTGAGGACAGCAAGGAGGAAAGTAAGAATTTGAGCATAACGAATAACGCTGGAAAACGATTTGTTGATGCAGGCCACATAAGTGACAATGGTATTGAAAATAATATTATGTTCATATGATATAACATGCATAAGTTATTTTACAAAATTACTTTAACATAGTATGTGATAAACTACTTAGTTGAAATTCAGAGCTGAATATAAATTTGTAAACCATGAAACCAAACACAATCCATTTGGCAGCTGAGACTGCCATAACACAGGAACCATGCAAGTCACCCACTTTGCATGGGACCTGTGCAGCCCCAAAATGGACCATGGCCGCATCAACAATGCCTTCGCATTCTGCCCACAGATATTTGTGGCTCCCAGGTGAGAAGGATATAATTGCCAATGTGAAGATTGCAAATAGTGAAAAATATAAATGCTGTTATATCTGCGTTGCTCTGTTGAATACTATTCTCTATTTTAGGACAATTTTTCTGAGTTACAAGAACATACACAGCAATCTCTAACTATTATGCTATTATATATATTTTTTTTATCCATTCTAAATGTAAAAGTGTGTCTTTCAAAAATAAAATATTAGACAAATCACCAGTGACCATTTTGATACAATAAAGAACCCATATATCAGTGCAGACTACAAAGGTATCTTACCCACATCTCTTGGAACATTCCTAATTGTGGCATTAACATGTGTGGCACTTCTATCAGGGAGGGGTGCTGTTTCTGCTCTAAATGTGGAGGCTGGGATGTCAATGTTGTTAATATACCCAACAAGATTTCCCTCTGCAATTCTTGGGATTTCTGAAAATAATGGTGTTCTTTTGAATTTACACACAATAAAGGTTGTCAGCTGAATATTTTATATATGTGTATGGAAAATCAGCAAAAGAATCACAGATTTGTAGTTATACTAATGGAAAATTAACATTATGACAATATGCTTAAGAATTAATTTCTCACAGATCTTGAGCTATTAGCAATTTGTGCTAACTATAGCAATATGGTTTATGACCCTGATAGAGGGCATGTTATTGGAGCTTGTATCATGAGCCTACAGACCAATCATTTCAATTAGCAGGGCTAATATCACCCTCTCTGTTTTGAGCATTGTCCATGAGTCATGTGACACAAACATGGTCACTTAGGGACCAGATAAATAACCAGTGCATGGCAAATGAGAAGTGACATCAACAATCTGATGAAATAGCAACAGGCAATCAAGATTAATATTTTCTTACAATGGCAACCTACTTATACATGGTACTTTCTCTGTTTCATATTTAAAAAGCTGGCATTTTTACATCCAAATGTATTCAAAGTTGAGAGGTCAAATGCCCATTTGGCATACGTGCATCATCAATTTTTCACAATATATTCAGTTGAAATAAACTTATATATAATGAACATGTACACTCACGTACAACTGCTTTTTAAATACTTTGGCATTCGTTGTATGAGAATAAAGGCAAAATATGTGAGAATATATGTATAAACCCTGAATGATGTAGAATCAGATGAAAGGTAACAGTTCTTGGTAAAGTAATGCTAAGGAAACCAAGGCCAGACAATCAGGAACCATAAGCTTACAGAGAGTTTGGTCTCCTATACAGTCTCTCTCCTGCAACAGCCTCTGCTGCTGACTCTGTCGTGTCACAAAAGTGATTGTAAACCACCAATACTATTGCTATCCACCACCACAACCACACTCTTGTTGAGAATACTTACTATGGCAAGGTCCAAGTGAACATCTCTTGACCTGCGTGGCATCCCCTAGGCATAATCTCCCTCCTGAGACTGGCTGCTGACAGATTCGGATTCGTTGCTGTGCTCCTGTGTCACATGTTTTTGAGCAAGTTGACCAATCTGACCATGGGCCCCAGCGACCATCAACTGCAAAGGGAAATTACAACTTTAATTTCTAAACAATTCCTTGAATTTTTTTATAATTTTGTAATATTGTTACAAGACATTATGATTATAAGAGATGTTATGAGATCCCAGAGATTTCCTATAAATGAGTAAATGAATTGAACATCATTACTGGCCAAGTATTTTTTTTCTCATAATTTTGCCAACTGTTGTTATAATAAAAACATTTCAAACAGATTTTCAAACTTCCAACCATTCAGACCTTGTCTATAAACAACATTCTCCTAAACAAACCTTAATAATGCTACAAGTCTGAGAAACCTTAAGTCTTCTATACAAAGTAAAAATGTACTTATTTAATGTATGATATTGGTACCAGTCATACAAATTGACATTTTCACTACTAATTAATAGGACCTATTAATATGATGATAATTAACACGAATCATGCCATAGATGCTTTAGTCAATGACGGTGTGTCTTCTTCTGGCAGGGTAGTTACAAGAATGATCATAGATTGCTCATCTTCTATGTTGTGGATTTTTAAAATAAATTTATTTCATTTGAATTGAAAATGAACAGTTATTATAAAATAATCTAGTATAATTTCTACCATCAAATTTGGTTGAAATTCAGTTCAGCATCATTCATCACTCACACCCTTTAAAACGATGTTTCTTAAGGAGAATTTTGTTTGTTAAATTAATGAAAACATGACAAAAATTACCCAGGAATTTTTTTCTCATAATTAACTGTGCTCCATTACTTTCTTTTTCAAGAATTCTTTGGAAATAGGATTCATTATCATCTACTGAAGACCTTCAATAAGTCAGACACCATTTGGATAAATTAATCTAATAACTGATCACTAATCAGTTAGAAGTAAACGACAATCAAACATATAATTTTAAAAGATTCTCAAAACAAATTTTATCATTCAAAAAGAGCTGAGTTTGTTTCCTAAACATTTAGGATATTTCTCAAAAATATAACCAAAAGATATTACAAAAAAGCTATTTGTAGAAAAAATATTCAAGATATAAGGAATTTATTCTAATTTTTTGTCTCCTAGGTGTCCAGTAAAAATAAGGAATATGAAATGTGTCCTATGACACATATGCAAGTATGATGCAGTTGGATGTCAAAGTTTTAAGTCAAAAGGGCCATAACTCCATTTAAGTTTGTCAGAAAGTAGTGAAAACCAAAGTTAACTTAGGTCTTCTAAATGTAAATCATCTATCCAATTTGCTCTGAATATATAAAGTCATTCAAATTTGTTTAAGCAGAAATAAAATGTGTGGCAGATACAATGAAACACAAATGGACAGGATGGGCTGGAATGAGCTGGACAGACATGGGTAATGCCTTGGGATGGACAGACATGGGTAATACTATGGGATGGACAGACATGGGTAATACTATGGGATGGACAGACATGGGTAATACTATTGGGCAGACAGACATGGGTAACACTATGGGATAGACAGACATAGGTAACACTAATGGATAGGCAGGCATAGGTAACACTATGGGAAGGAAGGACATGGGTAACACTCTGGGATGGAAAGACATGGGTAGTACTATGGAAGGAACAGACATGGGTAATACTGTGGAATGGAGAGATTGGGTAATACTTTGGGATGGAGAGATATGGGTAATGTTATGGGATGGAGAGACATTGGTAATACTATGGGATGGACAGACATGGGTAATACTTTGGGATGGAGAGATTTGGGTAATACTTTGGGATGGAGAGATATGGGTAATACTATGGGATGGACAGATGCTGGTAATACTATGGGATAGACAGACGGGTTATACTTTGGGATGGAGAGATATGGGTAATACTTTGGGATGGACAGACATGGGTAATACTTTGGGATGGACAGACACGGGTAATACTTTGGGATGGAGAGACATTGGTAATACTTTGGGATGGACAGACATGGGTAATACTTTGGGATGGAGAGACATTGGTAATACTTTGGGATGGACAGACATGGGTAATACTTTGGGATGGAGAGACATTGGTAATACTATGGGATGGACAGACATGGGTAATACTTTGGGATGGAGAGATTTGGGTAATACTTTGGGATGGAGAGATATGGGTAATACTATAGGATGGAGAGATATGGGTAATACTATGGGATGGACAGACATGGGTAACACTTTGGGATGGAGAGACATTGGTAATACTATGGGATGGACAGATTTGGGTAACACTTTGGGATGGAGAGATATGGGTCATACTATTGGATGGAGAGATTTGGGTAATACTGTGGGATAGAGAGATATGGGTAATACTTTGGGATGGACAGACATGGGTAATACTATGGGATGGACAGACATGAGTAATACTTTGGGATGGAGAGATATGGGTAATACTATGGGGTGGAGAGATTTGGGTAATACTTTGGGATGGACAGACATGGGTAATACTTTGGGATGGACAGATTTGGGTAATACTGTGGGCTGGACATATTTAGGTAATGTACTAAGTATAAACCAATACAGTAATAATATATGACCACTCCACAGATATGGTGGGGATTTACAAATCTTCAAATTAAAATGATTGACGGTAGATTACAAAATGATGAACACTGTATCTTGTCATGGTGACGAAGGAGGAGGAAATTGGCTGTTTATGATAAAATACCTGGACAAGCAAGGGGATTACATGCTTCTGAATCTTCACCAGGACCAATGCATGATCTGCCATTATTACTTGGTGGAGGGTTTGAGCAGGTGCGAAATCTTTTACGTAACCCTCCATTACAGCTGGCTGAACATTCACCCCAGTCTCCCCAAGGGGACCAGTTACCATGAACTGAAATGCATTGAAAAAATTTCTTTCTCTGTAGGATATTTCATATAAACTTTGAAGGTACATAATGAGATCAAATCTGACTATTACAAAATGTCTACATTGAATATACTCTCAATTGGGTCCCCAAAGTCACATGCACAATGAAATGAATCGTTCTAAGGAATATCTTACTACAAAAACATTTCCTGTGGACTCGGAATGAATTATTTCTTGATAGTTACTTCTTTATTGAGGGTCTACCAAATTTTTCAGACATGGTTAAGTCTTTTGAATGTCCCCATGTACAACTATACATTGAAACAAATAAAAAATATTTTCAATAGCTACACAAGCCTGAAAAAAAAAATATTTAGAACTTCAGTGTTTAGAGTAAATAATTGGGAAGCAGGCTGAAACACCCATTAAAATTGTCAAGATAAATAACAATCACAAAGTTATGTGGAGGTATTATAAACAGGACCATGGTATATTGAGGTGTCATAGTGTGCATTGTACATGAACAAAAACTTCCTTGTACATTGTACATGTACCAAAACTTCATTGTACATTGTACATGTACCAAAACTTCATTGTACATTGTACATGTACCAAAACTTCATAGGATGTATATACAGAGATGCAAATCCATGCTTATCAGGAATCGTAGCATCAATATTTCAGAACCCAGGCAACCATCTGGAATAGATAACATATTCTTTCAAACTGTTTGGAATGGATGTCACATTCTTTCAACCTGTCTGGAATGAATACTACATTCTTTCAACCTTCTGGAATGGATGACACATTCTTTGAACCTGTCTGGAATGGATGACACACCCTTTGAACCTGTCTGGAATGAATACTACATTCTTTCAACCTGTCTGGAAAGGATCACACATTTGTTCAACCTGTCTGGAATGAATGACACGTTCTTTCAACCTGTATGGAATGGATCACACATTCTTTCAACCTGTCTAGAATGGATGAAAACAATCTTTCAAAATGTCTGGAGTGGATGACACAGCCTTTCAACCTGTTTGGAATGAATGACACAGTCTTTCAACCTGTCTGGAATGGATAGTACAATCTTTCAACCTGTCTGGAATTGATGACACAATCTTTCAACCTGTCTGTAATGGATGACACATTCTTTCAACCTGTCTGGAATGGATGACACCATCTTTCAACCTGTCTCAAATGGATGACACATTCTTTCAACCTGTTTGGAATGGATGACACAGTCTCTCAACCTGTCTGGAATGGATGGCACATTCTTTGAAAGTCAAAACATATATATATGCATCTCCCTATGAATCAATACATACCTGTATACAATCAGGACCAATTAATGTCCAGTGAGGAGAAATATGATGTATCCAGACCTTCAATTCTAAGTGACTGTTTCTTTTGGTTGTTTACATTCTGTTTTACACTTTTGAGAAACTCTGTTCTGTTTACCAAATTAAAATATTGGTGCTGAAGTATTTTATCCTTACCTGTGTCAACATGGAAATCTCTTTTTAACAATATTTTCACTTAATTTTTATTTTCCAGATTTCATCAATATAATTTGGAATCCAGAATTTTCACTTTGAGTTCACAATAAAAATCTGGAATTGTTGACATCTCTGTATAGATAAAACAAAAGACTTACTTGGACATGGCTCACTGTTACAGTAGTCAATCTGTGTATCAGTGCCAAGACAAAACAGCCCTCCATGCTCTGGCCCTGGGTTGTTGCAATTTCGGAGTCGTGATCTTATTCCCCCACCACATGACAGTGAACATCTAGCCCATTCTCCCCACCCACCCCAGTTCCCATCCACTGCAAATAAATAGATATGAATAATTATGGGTTTCTGATGAATGAATGATCATGGAGTTTTATGAAATACATGCTTGACCAGTCCTTTCAAAATGCTTAATGTATATTAATTTTAAGTCTGATGACACTGATGAATAGCTGTATTAATGGAAATTGATACCACCAGCAATACTGATATTCAGACTGTGCAACCAGAATTAAGATCCTGATATACCCAAATCTGATGCTGTTTTCCCCATGTGACACATTTTTAAAATGTATTCAGAAAATGTAACAAATTAATTGCTGCAATTTTAATTATGTATCTGATGGAATAAAAATGCTAAAATGCCATCAAGATTTCTGATTATTAATTATAGTAGTTAATTATTATTAATTATATGTGACTAGTCAAACAGCATATGTTACATGTGCCTACATTAGAATAAAAACTATTTTATGATAAGAGCAAAGAAAAGAAAACTTTTATATATGACTACGACTATGCAAAACTACTAGATAACTTTATACTGTGCAATTAGGCTTATCAATATCAAGCCCTTTACTCTGGGGATTATACTTCCCTCTACAGCCAGGTACATATCATTGGCAATATAGACAATATAAATCAGGTATCAAGCACCAACAATCCTAGACAACATTCAAGTCTGGACTCTGTCTCAGTGAAATTTGTACGATTTTCAGTGGGTCTATGCCTTTAAATGGAGCTAAATGGACCTGTGGGTCTAGGCCTTAAATGGAGCTAAATGGACCAGTGGGTCTAGGCCTTTAAATGGAGTTAAATGGACCAGTGGGTCTAGGCCTTTAAATGGAGCTATATGGACCATGTTATATTCCACTCCATGTGTTTACAGGCAGCTATAAATAATATAATTCCACCTCTTTACTGAACTCCACCTTAATTATAAATAATTCCATCTCTTTATTCAACCTCCATGAATATAAATAATTCCTCCTCTTTATTCAACCCCTTCAAGTTTATAAATAATTCCACCTATTCAACCCCTCCAAATAATTCCACCTCTTTATTGAACACCTCCAAATAATTCAACCTCTTTATTCAACCCCTGAATTATTACAAATCTACTGCACATTTTGAGTCTGTTTTTCCATGATTCAAGCTTGTGACAATGTCAGTGTTAGAAACAGATCAAGGAAAATTCATGATTTTTTCATTCCATCTTTCAATTCAAATGGTACACTTTTCTGTGAAAAAAATACAGTTGGCCCTAATAAAGACAAGAAATCACCCCTTCTCAACATCAATCCCCTCTGAAAAAATCCGGGATCTATCCCTGAGTCTGCAATTGTTTTTGCTGTTGTTTAATTGTCTAGAGGTGGTGTTTACAATAACATGATTCCCACCTGCACATTCCTTTAATTTACATGTCTGTTTCTCTACACCAGCCCCATCACATTCCTGACCACCATGTTCAGGTCGTGGGGAGTCACATCTTCTTATTCGCTCCTGGAGACCCTCGCCACAAGTCTGGCTACAAGGTTGCCATGGCAACCAGGCACTCCATGATCCATTAACTAAAAAGTAAAAGATGTCAAGAAATAATAAGTAGGCTTTACATGCATCATTGAATATATGGTGCTAGCAAAAAGTAAAATTTGAAAAATGTAACAATGAAGAATCGTACAAAAGCCCAAGGAAGACAAACACCTCCAAATAAATGCATGCAGGGAGTACAACAAAGATAAAGATGCTAAAATTTTGTAAAAGTTTTATAACATAAAAGATAATGGTAATACATATCAAATCCTAAACACATCTGGTCAAATGTTTTATACTAACCAAATTCCCTCAAAAATTGGGAAGGTGCAGGGCAGCTTTGGCTGCATTATTTGTACTTTCATTGAGATCATAGTTATGTTACTATGTAACCAACAGTAGAGAATACATTTTATAGATTGCATGACTAATCATGCGTCTGTACATTCTGGGATAATAATGAGTTGTTAGATTTAATATTTTGCCAGGCCTGCAGTGTGGAAAGAGAATCCAAATAGAAGCTGAAATTTTCTTGACATTTCAATGTAAGTCAATGTTTTGAGTACGGTTGTAATTTCTGCAGTAGAAAGTTATGTTTTACCAAGTAACTGGCTCAAGATGGTGCCATGGGGTATTGCAATGACAGTTCCAACTAGCTAGTTTCCATCTTTCAAATCAACTGCTTACAAGGACACATTTATGTATATCCATATTTTCTGTAACTTCTGGTATATGATTTTATTTAAGTTTCGTAGTTTTTATTCATGGTTGTAAACTGTATAGAATATTTTTTGTTATAAATTGTGTGCGTAATTTGGCTCCGTTAAAAATGCAAATTACATAGGATCCATAAATAGATGTTTATGTACATACTATTGACAATTAGTAATAATAATCAAAATAATAAAACTTAAAATGGTGCTATGACATAGTTCTCAGTGACTGATGGGATATGGAAGTTTCAAGAAGAATTATGTGGATTCCCATTGGTTGCAAAGATCATGTAAATATACTTAGTTTGTAGTAAATCAATAGTGTACATTGTCACATGTGGTCTATTGTGAACTACAGTTGCAATATACAGTGTATATAAGGAGAAAATTAAGCATTCAGTTTCATTCCGATTTCTGGAGTCATTCACACATTTTGTGTTCCTGATGTAAGTCTGCAGATGTGTTTTGTGTTGTACTTAGATATTTTTTGAGAGGAAAAATATTTGTTTGGACAGTTTAGTGGAAATACAAAGTGCTCATTATTTGGACAAATATATTATTCTGGAACTGTTATAAATTATTCAAAACAATTCTAGACAATGCGATCTTGACAATGTCATGGTTCTTGGAGGACCAGTACATTTCCAGTATTAAAAATTATAAGGAACTTTTCATTCATTTAGGACTTTCATAGATTTTTTATAAGGACTAGTTTGAATTTATTTCATTATACTGCAAGTTCCTCTCACATTTTTCATTTTTTATTTTAATATTTAAATTGTTTGTTAAGTTTTACAAAACTTGTTGGATTTGCTTTTCTTCTGTTACTTAAGTTTGTGACCATAGAGTCGTACAATAACTTGAGCTCACAAGTTTCATTTGCCTGAGATACTGTGATGGTTCATTGGCCTGAGGTAAAGTGATGGTTCATTGGCCTGAGATACAGCAATGGTTCATTGTCCTGAGGTAAAGTGATGGTTCATTGCCTGAAGTAAAGTGATAGTTCATTGGCCTGAGATACAGCGATGGTTCATTGGCCTGAGATACAGCGATGGTTCATTGGCCTGAGATACAGCGATGGTTTATTTGCCTGAGGTAAAGTGATGGTTAATTGGCCTGAGATACAGCAATGGTTCATTGGCCTGAAATACAGCAATGGTTCATTGGCCTAAGGTAAAGTGATGGTTCATTGGCCTGAGATACAGTGATGGTTCATTGGCCTGAGGTAAACTGATTGTTCACTGGCCTGAGTTAAAGTGATGGTTCATTGGCCTGAGATAAAGTGATGGTTCATTGGCCCGAGATACAGCAATGGTTCATTTCATCATGACAGAGGATTTCTGAAGGAGACTTCTAAATGCACCCAGGCAAAGGCAAAGTTTCTGATTGTGTATCAAATCAAGCATCTGGCAGCAAGATTTGGAGGTGACTCCATACACAATCAAGTCATAGTGAAGTTTAGATCTTACTGATGACCTGCATAACTGGAGTGTGACCTTCCCATCTGCTCCCCAATCCGTGTTTAGCGTGATATTGATGGCTTTGACATTTGTCAATATGTGGAAGGAAAGTTACAGATAAAAATAAAGCCTAAAACTCTGGTTTCCTCCACTACAGGAGCAAGAAAACTGTAATGGTTGTGCGGCCACAATAGGAGGCTCTTTTTAATTGAAACAGAATTTACTCTGAGAAAAAGAACATTTGTTTGAATATGATGTAATTGATAGAAGTGCATGCAAACAGTTTTGGATTTCAAAAATTGAAAAACATTTTCTTCCACCCATTTCTGAAAAATCTATTTAAGCCTATCTGTAGTTGATGTTTAATAGTATACACTTGAAATACTAAATATCTTGGAACTGAACATTTGTATCCAAGTATAGATGACACTTATTTACATCTCAGAAGAAACTTTTTTTTATACGTACTAAATTGTGACACTGACTAATACATTATTTAAAGTACCCTATTTAAAGTGACAAACTCTTCCAAAAATTGTCTGTGCATAACTTTTCCATTTGCCTATAGCTATACACTCTGCTGTTAAAATATCTGTTACCACTACAACTAGCATTATTATTATAATCATTGTTATTACTGTTGTTGTTTTTCCTGAAGAAAAAGAAATTGTCTAATTCATCTAATATTATCACATTAATAACTAATGGCTGGCTGGCTGGTTGGTTTTTAATTTCAACATGTCATTGGCTGTATCAAACCTAAGTAATGGAAGCTAAGCACCCTCCCCCCCAAAAAAACAGCCAATCTGCTGGCCTGGGGACTACTGAACTTTTGACCCTTGGATTTTGAGTCTGACTTAGTAAGGAAATTATACCACACATGGACTGGGAATTCATCTTTGTGAAGACAAGAAATCAAGTCATTCTCGGAGGTTTACCTAAGACCTTCAGACATTCATAAAAAAGAAAACATGAAATTATAGATGAAGTTTATTTTATCCCTATTTTATGTCAACTGTCTGAAAAATGACATGAAGGTGTTTGCATGAAGTATCCCCTTAAGTTAAGACAAAACCATCAAATAAACATCTCAGCAAACTTGGATGGGTGGCCATATAATCCTAACAGATAATGGTGTCAGGGATGTTCAGAGTTGTTACATTACCAGAGTGCTTTCCAAGATGCCAAAGGGAAACTTACCTGGACATGGTCGTATATTACAGACAGTCATCTCTGTGCTAAGGCCAAAACATGATTGCCCACCCAACTGTGGTGCTGGGTTATCACAACGACGGTTCCTAATTCTCTGACCAGGACCACATGTGGTACTGCATTTCTCCCATGGCAACCAGTTTCCCCACTGACCATCAACTGGTGGGACAAAAGAAATTGTACAAACAATATTCAATGAACATAATTCTCAGGATTTTAATTTGCATTAGGCCTCTGGTGTATAGGGATCTCCGATCTGAATTTGTTTCTTGACTCTCACATTCACATTCTAATTTAATGTATAAATGTCAATATCTATATTCACACAGGCATACATTCACAAATTGGAATCCCTAGTTGTTATGCCAAGAAAAGTGGACTTTTCAATGACTGTGGATGACAATTCTGCAACAAAACAGAAAGGGTCTGATCCTACTGTCAATATTTGAAATTTAAAAATAAATAATCACATTAACAATTGTGAATAAGGCAATGTGGCTAAATAATACTAGTTAGGTGAATGGTGGTCATGTAAATATTCTACTGCCTCTAACACATCCCACCCCTATTCCATGACGCAGATGAAAATATAGGTTTTAAAAAAGTACATAATTCTTCTGAAAATAGTGCAAGTACAGTGATTAGTCAACACACATATCTTCAGATGATGACCATTAATATATACTGTTTCACTATAAAAATGCAAGATTTTCTTGCATTCAAATAATTCTCTCATACACTGCATCCAACCACAAGTTACAAAGGGCAAAACTCTTAAAAGAAACATGAGCACATACAAATTTGTCAAAATGTGCATCTTTACATGGTAACCATAAGGTCACAGGTAACAAAACCCATGTATGAGCCACATAACCAGACCAAGTGTGGTGGCATATTAAATACTGTATTTAAAAGAATGATAGTTGCTGATTGGCTGAAAAGAATTAATGGCAAAAATTAACATAATTTTTCAGCAGAAGCCTCCATCTGAGTAAATTGCAAATATTAGTAGACTTGAACCTAAAACCATTTTTAGTGTAAAGCTGTTTCTGCAGAAGTACTAGTGGATATAAAAGAGGGGATCTCACCTGGCTGGATATTAATAATGGACACCTTCATTGGATGTTTCATAAAAAATTATGAGAGCATAATATATCATTTTCATTGTTTTAAGTTTCCTCTTGGACAGATCATTCATAAGATACTAAACTTGCCACAAAAGTATAGTAATTTAGCCAATTATTAAATTTGCAGTTTATAGAAACTGAATTAGTTGTTTGTGTTCATAATATTTACTAAGTTTCACATTGATCCATAAAATAAACTACAAGACAAGTTGTGTGTGTGTGTGATTTGGATTTTAAACATAGCTTTAACAATTTTAGAGTCATATCGCTACAATGTCTGCAGTGTGTCAGTTTATAGTGATGTCTAGCACTGGGGCATCATGCCACAGACATGTAGTATGATGTCCCACCCAGTCACATTATCCTGACACCAGGCTGACCAGTCCTAACACTAACCTCTTAATGCTGAGCATCAAGCGAGGCAGCTGTTAGTACCATTTTTGTAAGTCTCAGTCGGGGATCGAACCCATGACCTCCCGCATCTGAGGCAGATGCTTTAACCACTAGGCCACTAGAGCGGTCAAGACAAGTTGCATTCACATGATTCTGTATTGCATTGCATATAGCCACAGGACAAAAGGGACAACAAGTCTGATAATATTGATATGTGATTTCTAGATAATGACCATTATATATACCTAGTTACACAGTGATCCAACAAAAACTGCATGACTAGTTACTTTTACCAGATTATGTTAAAAAAGGGCAATAACGCTAACAAAACTTGCAGGAAAACAATACGTGCAGATGATGGCCATTACTTTTACCAAGTTTCAGATCCACTGAAAAATGTGAAACCAGGATTTTGTCAGCTACATCAAAAAGGGCAATAACTCTTCTATAACTCGCAGAAGCATAATGATCTGTCAGTATTCTTATCATCAGGTGATGAGTACAATATTTACCAAGTTTCCTGGCAATTGATCAAAAACTCAGACTGGGTACCAGATGGAAGGAGAGTAGATGGATGGACATGAGCATTCCTATATGTATCCATCTTTAGGTGTAAATAGTCCCAAAAAAAATCCCACTTTCCAGGATGCTTCTTATGATTCCCATTGAGTTTTATAGCACTGAAAACACTTGTGAACAAATTTTAATAAACTTTAGAAGAATGCTGTAAAAAGAGTTGTTTGGGACAGTAAAGCTGTACCTGGGCATTGTCTGACACTGCAAGGTCTCTGCTCCACTGATTCTCCAATACAAGACCTGCCTCCATTGACTGGTTCTGGGTTCTCACATGATCGTGTCCTTTGCTGCACTCCTTGCCCACAGGTCAAACTGCACTTTCCAAAGGAAGACCACTCTGACCAGGACCCATGCACTGTAGAAAGAAATAGAAAATATTGATAATATGGATGAATTTATAAATAATTTTTTTCAGAAATTGTGTTTTGAAGAATTCAAAGTTGAGAGGTAAAGATAAAAGGCTAAATGTAAAAATATCATGTATATCAGTGTCTCACATTGACCATGATGTATGAAATGCTGAATATTGAAAAATATTGAATGCTGATTTGTAAGCATGTACTATTTTATGGAAAACCTATATTCAAATTAATAATGGAACAAAATCAAATTTAGATTCTCTTGAAAATAATAAGAACATTCATCATATGTCTGATTTGATAAATTTTAATTTATTGCATATTATGAACAAGATGTTTTCTTTCTTGACCAGTTGGCTTGAAATTAAAATACATTTACACTGAGTTTATTCTTTCTTGACCAGTTGGCTTGAAAGTAAAATACATTAACACTGAGCTTAATTTAAAAAGTTAACATGGACCATAATCTACAGTGTGGATGGAGATATATATATACCATAATCTGTGGTGTGGATGGATAGATATATGGACTGTAATCTACAGTGTGGATTGAGAGATATATGGACCATAATCTGTGGTTGTTGCTGTTATGGGGTTTAACACCATTTTTCTGCACAAGAAAGGCTATACATGGCTGCCAGTATAAATAGTGGAGGAAGAACCCAGGAAAACCCCAGAAAGAACCACCGACCCACGAGAAGCTACTGGCAAGCTTTTTCACATACCCACATTGGCCGAGCCCGAGACTCAAACCCATGCAGAAAGAGGTGAGATGGCAGTGATCCATAATGGTGAGCACTTTAGACCACTCTGGGCCCCATAATCTTTGGTGTTTATGGAGAGATAAATGGACCATAATCTACAGTGTGGATGGAGAAATATATGGACCATAATCTACAGTGTGGATGGAGAGATATATGGACCATAATCTACAGTGTGGATGGAGAGACATATGGACCATAATCTACAGTGTGGATGGAGAGACATATGGACCATAATCTACAGTGTGGATGGAGAGATAAATGGACCATAATCTACAGTGTGGATGGAGAGACATATGGACCATAATCTACAGTGTGGATAGAAAGATATATGGACCATAATCTAATGGTATGGATAGAGAGATAATCAAACAGATGCTAAAATGATCAATATTTTAAGCTCAACTTTCTCATCATTAAAAAATGACATTTTAAACTGGTAATGAGAGTTTTTGAGAATAAAATTATAATAATATTTAGCAGTTTTTGAGAATAAATTGATGATAATATTTAGCAGTTTTTGAGAATAAATTGATAATAATATTTAGCAGTTTTTGAGAATAAATTGTTAAAATGTTTTTCAATTTTTAGTAATAGTAGCCATATTTGATGGTAGACAGGCATCACTTGTAGAAATGTTAAAAACCTTCATATTTTGTATAAATGTAAAAGCCTTTAATACCAGAGTGTGGTCAAATTTGGTAAAATTTAGAAGAGCAGTTTGTCGTGGTTTTCTTTGTGAAGAAGTCATTTAATGTTTCCTTCATCATGATCGTAATAATGGTGATATTTAATGATAAATTAGCAACATCTTTTGAAACATTACAGCCCTTCCTCTCAGAATATTCTCTGCCAAAATTTGATTTAAATAAATCATGTGGTTTTTGAGACATTTAAACTGGCAGGTATTGATGGATGACACACAATGGATAAAACACACCTGATGCCATATGTCATATAGGTCATATAGCCTTAAGGTCAGGTGAGCTAAACATTTTTCACAGAAACTGTCATGCAGATACCAAGACTTTAGTAGCAATGCTTATACATGTGCTATACTTTTACTGATTAAAAAAGTCAAGGAAACTCACTGACAACTTCCAAAATCTGTAAAACATAGACATCAGACAAAATGTTAATGTTGCCACAACCCTTGCTCCCAACCAAGAAGTAACACTTATGTTTTGTTATCTGCTACTACAGGTGAGACAATACATATACATTACCCACAACAGTGATGTTAGCCTCTACAAATGTTTTGCCCAGGTTGTTGCTGGCCAAACATCTGTACGTCTTACTGTCTGACAGCTGGGCTGCAGCAATTCTGTATGACAAATATAAGCAATAAAATGGCATAACATTTCCATGAGGAAGAAAAAGCCTTTGTAAATTCTTACCCTAGATTATGATTCCAAGGATATTGTAAATTACTATTAGTTTCAAGTCATAAAATGCAGGCATTTTTCTAAAAACAAGGGATTTAAATGAAAATTTGGTGTTGGATGTCTGTGTATGTGTGTATAAAACCTTTGGCATATTGTTCATTTGTCAGAAGATTTGGACAGCATTTTAATTACTATAATCTCACTGCAAAACTCTTTAAAACTAATCTATCTTGTTTTACTAGGAATCTTGATCACTCAGAAATATCAGGAAAAATAATGAATCTTTGTTTATTTGAAATTCCAAAGACTGTTAATCACCCTCAAGCCAGCTGTGTGTGAACCATAATCCTGCAAAAATTCTGCAACACATAAAGGTAGGTCACTGTGACCTCCTTTTACCTGTAATGAGCAGTACCCTACACAATAAATATATTTATAACATTTGATGACTGTACATAAAAGTGTTACAGATACTGAAATGAATCATTTTACCAATGCAAACAGGATACAAAATGAATACAAATGAAATCCAGAATGCAATTTGGAGAAAATAGAGAACATAAATTTTAAATGTAGAACAATGAAATATGAACGCACTTCACAAATGGACTTGAAAATCTATTTATCTGTATTTTAGGCTGTTGCAAAATTTCCAGTCAATTTTTGCAGATTTTTAAACATGGATAATTTTTCACTATTTACAAGCTGTGAAATTGTTCCAACAATCACTGATGTGAAAACCTCATTGGCAGAAGCTGTAGATGAATAATTTTTTTTTAAAAAGAAACAAAATAAGAAATTAAATTTTTTAACCAATACAGTTGCAGTTATATTTTTATTTATTATAAATTCAACGCAGTCTTTTGAATTTTATCTTCTGTTATAATACAGTGCATTTTAAATAAAACATGATGTGAAATGATAAAAAAAATGGAAATTTTTACATTGGTAAGTGCATTCCAAATGAACAAAAATAAGAGGAAATGATGAATGGAAGCAAAAACTGTTAAAATCAAAATGAGATAATTCACAAAATCAACAAGAAGATAACTGAAATGCAGACATGAATGGAAAGCAAATGGAATGCAAATATATAAAATAAACAATGAAAGCAAATTTTGTAAACTTACCCATCTAAGGGTCAGTAGATACAAACCTAGGTAGCTTTTGCTTTAGTACATTTACAAATTGTTTAAGTTCCACAAATGTTTAATTAAATGTTTTGAAATTTTCATTATTAAAAAAAAAAAATCCCTGAAAAAGGGGTAATTTTTTTTTTAAAATGCTTATTTTTTAGAAAGTACCATGTTAATGTGTGGGCATGGTTATTAATGCTCTAGTGATGTCTCAGTTACCTGATTGAGTTGTTGGGCAGTATGGTCAAGCGCCCATCACTTTCCAGTTTTTCCCATCCTATCATCCATAACATCTCTGGTTTTGGCTCACCCTCTGCCACACAGTTCAAAATGGCTGTGGTGCCCTCATCTACATGGATACTCTCTGGCTCAATTCGAAACTTGGGAGGCTCTAAAATAAGTAACATACATTTTCTGAAAGTATTAACTTTTCATTTGTACTCAAATGCAGCTTGTGACAGCAAAGAATTCCAGAAACCAAGTTTGGAACCTAATCTTATGGAAATTCTCTCTGAAATAATTGGTGAATTATTTAAATTAAATAAAATGTATTTCTTACTATACTGGACAAACAAGATCCAAGAATCTATAATTCCAAATTAATCCAGAAAATATCCATACATGATGCAAAATAAGGGGGTTTACATGTAGATAGGACACAAGTATTTTAAATGATAACAGGAAATACAGAAGTATAAAGAAAGTAAAGACCTCTGATTGTAAGAGTTGCTATTCCCTCTGAGGTGCCAGCATCATTCGTTGCTACACACTTGTACTCTCCTGCATCTGTACTCTGAAAAGGAGTTGAAAGAATAATGTTACGTCACAGATATATGAACAATAGACATATAAACAATGTTATGTCATGGACATATGAACAATGTTATATCACAGACATATGAGCAATATTATTTCACAGACATATGAACAGTGTTATATCATTGACATATATGAACAATGTTATATCACAGACATATGAACAACGTTATATCATTGACATATATGAACAATGTTATATCACAGACATATGAACAAAGCTATATCACAGACATATGAACAATGTTATATCATTGACATATGAAGACTGGGTTTTGCTTTCTGATCTGGATATTAAATAGTGAGAGCTCTAATGACGAAATATGACATCCTGTACATGTGAACTTTCCACCATGTTAAAGTTTAATGAATTTAACATTTTGAAAAATTTGCATTTAATTTTTGCCATTCTGAATTATTATATTTTATTTTGAAAAGTTCAAGTTTTCCAATTTGCAGATATTGAACTTCTCCAATGCATGGTATTTAAACATCAGAATTATCATTAATTAAGTGATTTATTTGATTGATTGGCATTTAAGAACAAAAAGGCATTCAAAAGATTATTCAATGTCACAATGGGAGTGTATATATATGTGTGTGTGTGTGTGTGTGTGTGTGTGTGTGTGTGTGTGTGTGTGTGTGTGTGTGTTTGTGTGTGTGTGTAAAACACTGGATTATAAATGTATTGTCAATGTACCTTAAAATAGTCTGAAAAAGTAGAGTTCTCTTGTGTAAATTTAGAACCTATTTTTTCAGTTCAAGAATTTCCTAAATATACAAATGAAACTTACTGTAGAGTTAAATATTACAAGGGAACCATTGGCAAGCAGTTGAATTCTCTCGCTGTATCGGACCTCACGACCATTTTTGGTCCAGATAATTTCAGGGGCAGGGTCACCTCCAACTGAGCAAGTCAGGATGACTTTTTCTGCCACAGTCACTGCTTTGTTGCCAGGGAATGCAATGATCTCTGGAGGAACTGAAGAAAGATGTTATATCATCAAGAAAATCATTCTCTTAATGGGGTCAATATATAGGATGCATTTATAATAATTCTCTCGTAATATGGCCTTATTTGATGAGAAGCCCACATCCACCACACATGCACTTTTAAACACTAGTTGGAAATTGTTACTTACAAAAATCTTTAATCATGATTAAGCCCTGCCTCCAATTTAAAAAAAACAGGGGCTTGTCATAGTTGGAGTAAGAAAGATGTAACATCAGTTCATGAGTTCCATTATGTAGACTGTTAGTTCTTTGTTTTCCTATAAGGTAAATCTTCAGTATTATCTAGAAACACAACAATAAGATCATTTTATTTTTCAAGCAATACTGAATCTTTATGGCATACAACTGATGATAAATTAAAAATTAAAAAGAAAATAGATGTATGAACTATGATAATTTTAATTAAATCCTGTCACAATTACACTGAGTATAAAAATGAGACAGCATGAAAACTTTAATGCATTACATTATTATATTTTACCTTTGACAATAACAGAGGCTGTTGTATTGATGGCACCAGCAGGATTTTCTGCTATACATGTGTATAGGCCACCATCTTCTGGCCGAATATTCCGAATAATGTACAGACTTCTACCATTCACACTAGGCTGGGCTACAGAAAAAGCAGCACTCTTTCAAAACAGTGACATATGAATTTGGCCTAAAGAACACAACAGCACTCTTTCAAAACAGTGACATACACATCTTAAAAGTGTTCTACGGAATATTATGAATTGCCTGCACACAATCACAATGACTGTTGAATGACTTTAACACAAATACAACTTATAATAACTGATAATGTTATTGTACCTGATGAATAAGACTGCAACATTTACCAACATTTATAAACAGGTACACAATATACAATACCCAACATGATGTCGTTTGATCAAATTGATTCCTAAGTCAACTTTTGCTCCAGTCAGAATTTTAGACTTTTAGCTGACAGATATTTATATAATCCATGGAAAATATGCTAATGTATTACAGTCAGTTAATGGATCTGAAGATCAAAGCAAATTTGCATCAAAATTTTTCATTTCCACTTCATCAACCATCTTTGTTTCATATTTGGGTAACCTTATCTGTACATCAGTTCAAAAGCCAGCAAGCAACTGTCTGATGAGCAAACATTATATCAATTTATGCCTTGCATATGCTGTAAAAAATTGTAAAAAACAGTCAAACCTTTCCAGACAGGTTACCCATGGGATCATAGAAACTGACCTTTTCATGTATGTAATCTTTCTATAAAGGTTAATGTTATGTTTTTGCACCTGATCTGCATATAGGTAAGTGTTATACCTACATGACTGCTATAGCAAATTTGAATTCATCTTAAAGAGCTATATTTTAATTGATCTATACTCTTGATACATTAAGATGTTCTTCAGTCAAGACATTGATGCAGACATTTCCTATCAAACACAGCTCTACAACAAAGAAAATACTAACAAGGAATGATTTGGTTGTTTCTCATCCATCGGATGGTAGGGGTGGGTACACCATTAGCAAAACAGCTGAGTTCCAGTCTGTCATTCACAAGTACTTCCTGGTTTGCTGGTGCTGTCAGGAATTGGGGCGGCACTGAAAGCAACAATAAATGCAGATCTATATACACAGGAACTGGTTTAAAAACAAATTGGGCTCTTAAATTTCTGGATATTACATTTGTTATTGAACTGTAAATGTAAATTGAAACTACTGTATATTGATTTATTTCTGTGGACATCAATTTTCCTGGTTTTGAAAGAAGTGACATTTAAATTTGTTTCCACAGAAGGATCATTCTTCATAGATTCATTGATTTGACCACTGAGTACAGATCAACTAAAAGTATGAACCAGTCCAAGCTATTCCAATGAAGTACTTAAAAATTAAAATGGTAAAGAGTCATGTACCTAAAACAAAACCACTTTAACCCTTTGGAAGAAATACCTGTTATATCATGAAGTAAAACATGTCTATAAAGACAGGCTAGGGGCAGGACACTTTTGTCCTTTAAAGACATGAATCTGTCTATTAGATATGTGTTCATATCGAGATTAACAATTGGGAATTTCTGAACATTTCCCTTTAGAGGGTTGTTCTCTGTATAGAGGTGTCCACTAAGACAGTTTTCACATTACAATTTTCACAAGAATGAGGACCTACCCTGAATCCTGAGAAGTCTCTCCTGAGAGTCCCTGCCTGCCACATTGACTGCTGTACACACATAGCTCCCAGTGTCATCCTCCTGTAACATGAGACATAAAGATATATGAACAGGTAAAAATTAACACCTGTAATATGAGACATAAAGATATATGAACAGGTAAAAATTAACACCTGTAATATGAGACATAAAGATATATGACCAGACAAAAATTAACACCTGTAATATGAGACATAAAGATATATGAACAGGTAAAAATTAACACCTGTAATATGAGACATAAAGATATATGAACAGGTAAAAATTAACACCTGTAATATGAGACATAAAGATATATGAACAGACAAAAATTAACACCTGTAATATGAGACATAAAGATATATGAACAGGTAAAAATTAACACCTGTAATATGAGACATAAAGATATATGAACAGGTAAAAATTAACACCTGTAATATGAGACATAAAGATATATGAACAGACAAAAATTAACACCTGTAATATGAAACACAAAGATATATGAACAGACAAAAATTAACACCTGTAACATGAAACACAAAGATATACGAACAGACAAAAATTAACACCTGTAATATGAAACATAAATATATATGAACAAGAATGAACACCTGTAACATGAGACATAATGATATATGAACAGGTAAAGAATCAACAATTTTAACTTTATTTACTGTGAATTCACTATTTTTCATTGGATACCAATTTTCATAGGGTACCCATTTCCATTGATTTTGTAGTTGCTACAAATCTAGAATTCAAAGTAAATTTACAATATTTCATGTGATTTGTCACAGTATTTCATGTGATTCATATCAGTATTTAATGTGATATATATCACAGTATGTCATGTGAATCATATCACAGTATTACATGTGAACTGTATCATAGTATTTCATACAACAGCATTTCATGTGAATTGTGCAAAAGTATTTTATGTGAATCATATCACAATATTTCATGTCAATTATATCACAGTATTTCATGTGAATTATATCTCAGTATTGAAAATGAATTATACTCACAGTGGTTAATGTGAATTATATCTGTATTTCATGGCAATTATATAGCAGTATTTCATGTGGATTATATCTGTATTTCATGGCAATTATATAACAGTGTTTAAGTGCATTATACTGCACTATTTCATGCAAATTATATCAGTGTGTTTCATGTGAACTATACAACATTATTTCATCTGAATTATTTCAATATTTCAAGTGAATTACATCAGAGTATTTCAAGTGAATTATATCACAGTCCCTCGTGTAAATTATACAATAGTATTCAATGAAAATAATATCTTTGTGTTTCAGGTGAATTATACAACAGTATTTCATCTGAATTATATCACAGTATTTCAAGTGAATTATGTCACAGTACCTCATGTAAATTATACAATAGTATTCAATAAAAATTATATCTGGGTGTTTCATGTGAATTATACAACAGTATTTCATGTGAATTATATCACTGTATTTCATGTCAATTATATCACAGTACTTCATATAAATTATACAATAGTATTTCATGTGAATTAAATCATAGTGTCTCATGTGAATTATACAACAGTATTTCTTGTGAATTATATCACAGTATTTCAAGTGAATTATGTCACAGTACTTCATATAAATTATACAATAGTATTTCATGTGAATTAAATCATAGTGTCTCATGTGAATTATACAACAGTATTTCTTGTGAATTATATCACAGTATTTCAAGTGAATTATGTCACAGTACTTCATATAAATTATACAATAGTATTTCATGTGAATTAAATCATAGTGTCTCATGTGAATTATACAACAGTATTTCTTGTGAATTATATC
>JAECUM010002568.1:0-98401 GCA_016617855.1 Megalonaias nervosa
ATTTCTTGAAGACCTGCAGCTAAGCTGCATAGAATACAGACACGGTGGATTATTGGTTGATATGGTTGCATGTTATCCTGGAAGTTTTCTTGCATACGGAGAATGTTCTGAGTATTTCAAAAGATTTGGACATCCAACACATGAGATGACCAGAGTTGCGATAAATGGACCCTTACCAGATTTTGACCTCACCGGATTTGCCTGTATTGATTCATTTGAGTTAGCATGGAATCTCCATCTGGTTGTTTATGTCTGGTTTAGGAGACATTTTTCAGAAAAATGCTGGGTTCCAATAATTTTAGTTAGATATATGATTGATATGGGGATTTTGGTGTCATCGACATTCAGTGAAGCAATTATATCATATCATCCACAGAAACAAGTTTGGTTACCACAGCAGAAGAAATACTCTGATGATGAAAATCCTGATATAACTGAATATGAAAATAAACTCGCAAAGGATCTTGGGAGAAAAATAGTTGGTAAATTTACGCAAGAAGGATCATATGATCACAAATGACACTGTTGTAGATTAATCATGGATGACGCGGAATTGGATTTTATAATTGCTGATACAAAAGAGAGAGATTATTCTGTATCAGCCGATTACAGACCAGAGGAAATATTTTATAAAAATAATCATTTATCAGATTTATCATTAGCTCCATCTGTGTTTGATCCTGTAACCCGTCATCAGACTGTTTATCTCAACGGGTGCGGTGGTTCTGGTAAAACAACACGTGCGATTGAATTATTTCGACGATTAAATAAATTCGCCAATATGATTGTTTTGACACCCACACATAGACTTGCACGAGAAATGAACAAACGTGGAGTTAATTCATGTACATATCACAGTTTCTTTTGATGGAAGGGAGATACATGGACTCCTGAGCGAATGGGTGAGAGATATATTCCTAAGATTATTATTTGGGATGAGATCTGTACAGTATCGTTGGAGGTATTAAAAATATTTCTCGATTGGTTGTTAACAAGAAATACTGAGATTGTCATGTGTGGTGATCATGGTCATCCACCACCTTTTGTTGGATCATCTCCACATGAATGGCTGAAAAAGTTCATAGATTATTATGAGGAGATAACTGATGATCATAGAGCTATTGATGAACCACTGAAAGAATTTAAAAGCTTGATCAGACTGCAGCCAGATAAGATGCAATGTGAGATAATGTGTGAAAAAATTCCAGAAACTCTGATGAATGATTTTTGGAATTTATGGAAGCCTACTAATTTGACAGTTGCAAGTCAGAAGATAGTTTGTGATACACTTCAGGAGAAATTATTTCTGTTACATAAGGAAAGATTTTCGGATTTGCCTGTTCCTCTTTGTTAATGCCCAGCAGATACACGAAAACAAAATATTAAGGTTGATATTCCAGGAACGAATGAGAAACAAAAACTCGTTCTTAATGATATTGTTGTTGTTGATGTTAGTGCAGTTGAGAGCGCATTAATGATGGACAAATCTCCGTGGACGCTAGGATACGCGATAACAATTCACTCATCACAGGGATAAACTATTTCTGATACAAATATCTGTTTTGTCGATGATCGGATCGAATGGTCAAATTCAGTTTATCTAGCGGTTTAGAGAGTCAGAAAAATAATTCGGCTGAAGAGAGTTGTAACAGATCACGTGATAACCAAGGAAATAACTGATAGAAATATTAAAGATGTTGTCAAGAAAAAATTAGCTGGTTAACAAAAATCTGACAAAAAAGAAAAACGTGACTTTGATCTTGATGTTGATTTTATCATGACATTGAAACAACAACAGAATAATCATTGTGCAGGCTGTAATACAATGATGTCATAGCAATATTTGAAAAATAATCCAAAACAATTCACCGTGGATAGAATTAATAGTAATCTCGGTCACACATGTGAAAATGTGATAATGACCTGTCTTGAGTGTAATTGATGTAGGGGTGCTAGTGTTCTGCTTTTACAGAAGTGAAGGCGGCAGTAATTGTGTATCTTCAGGAATTACTTGTAATTGTTCACGTCCAAATCCATGCTGAGGAGCAGTTGAATCTAGTCTGTAGATTGCAGGTCTACCCATGGATCTTACCACGCTGGAAATTTTATGTGTGGTCACACTCCAAATAGGATCAGTTGCTCTTTTTTTATCCCATTCAAGTTCACTGGGTTCGTATAAATATCTTACAGTCACATTGCCCAGTACTGGTTGTTTTGAGGAAGAGTCACGTTGTTGTATTGGTATATGTTTTTTAGTGATCACACTGATGGGTTTCATGGAAGTTGCATGAGTAATTTCATTATTTAATGCAGCTATCACACTTGGTAATCTTGCAACCCATTCATGAGATCTTTTATCCCTGGACTTAAGGTCAGTGGATATTTCCTTTGCATATTGATATCCAAAATAATCTCTCAGCAAGTGTTCGATTAAATTGTTCAATGATTGCCTGATTGCGATGAATTGCAGTATGTCCTCGTCTGACTTTGACATTATGTTTTTTCATCGGAGATGATACTGCACCAAGAAATTCTTTGCTAGGATCAACCTGTAGTAGCTGTGGCCATCGTAGACCACCACGGCGATAAATTCTTTCAAAAGCAGATGCAACTTCAGCTGCTGTTTTAGTTGATAATGGTTCTGCTTTTTTATATCTACTTGCAATGTCAACGACAGTTAACGTGTATTTGTATGTGCATGATTGACGTCTATGTGTTTTAATTGTATCATGTGGTAAAAACAAAATATCTGCTTGATGAACTTCATTGGGAGTACAGACATCAAAATGTTCGTACTGAATTTTTTTAGGTGGTGGTAGATAAATTTGCCATATTGCCTGTTGTGCTAACCAATTCGCGGCAACAGAACGTGCTACACCTGCTGCATCAGCAAGTTTACCAATCGCTGTTCTACCCCTCCAATATCCTCTTGGGCTATAATAAATTGATTCCATTCTAATAGTTATCTATGATTAATTACCAGCTCCTAGCACTAGTTTACCTTTCATTGCAGATTTTACTAGGAAGCTACCAAGTTTTTCTCTGAGAGATTTAATTTTATGGAATTTAATGCGTGAATCAACTTCACATCTGCAATATGTCGTTGTTGTTAATCTTTACTTTTATATGCAATGTCATGAATGTGGCACACTTGATCAGTTGCATTTATTGGATACTCTCCTGGTCTTGGTTGGTCTAATTCATCAAGTTGGATATCAAGTCGGGTTCTAGGACCACAATAATTATATCCAGGATGATGTTTTTCTAATGGGTATTTATCCCATGGAGTTCCTGGTAATTTTCCCAGTGAAGCAGCGATATCACCACCTGTCTTTGTATGAGATGAAATAAATTGTATTTGCTTGTACCACATTTTACACTCTTGCCTGTAAGCTCAAGCTTTTAATTTTTTGTTGTTATTGTTGTTAATCCATTGGTGGGGATGGATGCTCTGCATCAAACACAATATAAATTCATATTATTTATTATATTTGTACAACATGGATGTCATTGATTTCTCAGCAACACAAAAGCAAGAGCCAATCAAGCATCATGCAGCGTTACCAAATTCTATCAGAGCAATTATAATAGGTCCATCTCGGTCTGGTAAGACACAATTATTGCTTAATCTGATAATGAGGTGGCTCAAGTGGGATAAGTTATATTTAGTGGCACCAACCGTAGATGATCAGCAATGCTACGATGTGCTTAAAGATTTTATGAAGAAGTGAAGTCGTTGAATGAAGATGATGATAATGATATTATTGATTTTATCACCGATATTGATGAAGCTCCATCCATGGATGATCTTGATGGACATATTAATAACCTTGTAGTGTACGATGATGTGATGCTGGACAAACAATCAAATCCAGCTCGGATATTTTCCCGAGGCAGACACAAAAATACAGACAAAAATACAGACGTGATTTATGTTACTCAGCAATATACACAAATACCAAGGTGATCAGAGACAACTGTAATATTTTAGTTGTGTTTAATGGAGTCGATACACATACTCTGTGAAACATTCATCATATTTGGTGTTCAGGGGATATGGATATGATTAAGTTCAAAAACTTTTTTTCAAAAGCACAAGCTACCCCACATGGATTCATCATGATAAATTTACATGGTCCTTGGTCAAGGTATCGTGTAGGTCTCGATAAAATTTTTGACTGAGAAACACAGCAGCAGGGAGGGCAACGACATCAACTGTGTGAGCGGCACATAAACAAACATGCCATAAAAAAAACAAAAAAAACCATAAATGTCAAAAAATAAAGTAACAAAAATAAGCTAACCCAAATAGGAATGTTTCGGGTTGGTTAGAGATTTCAGTTTTGACGTTATTGACGTTTGTATTTTTGTTTTTTTTGGAAACTTTATTTTTCAGCTAAATCTCTAATTGAAAATTTTGTAGGATTCACCCTCCCTGCTGCTGATCCATAATGGTGAGCACTTTAGACCACTCAGGGCCCCCTCTATCAAATAAGTTAGAGAGCCACTGGCACAGACCCTGACATGGTTGTACATTAAGTGGTAGCATATGTGGGTCTACATTGATTTTTGTTTTTTGTTTTACATAGATTCTGGTATTTTGGTATGCTGATAACAGATCTGGGCTTATGTTTCTTGTAGTTGGGTGGGTGCTATGTGCAAGTCAGTCTGGTACATGTGAAACAGTCTCAGTTCTTTCACAATGGAACATAAACAAAATATCACATTCTTGTTAACTGTTTAAATGTTCATCAGGCTACACACACACACATTTACAGGATCATTATTCAGACTTACATTAACCCTTGTGGTTTAAGATCATGGCTCCACATAAGAAATTTGTAACAGAAGAACTGCACAACTCCTTCTGCTCATTTCTTTGACAGGTTTTCAACTGTTTTAGTTGCTGATGTCATGAACAAGAGCAAGTTTAACTTTTAGTACTGAAAAAGTAATTCTTAAAGTGTTCTTAAAGTGTACAAGTAGTTAGTATCACAAATTATACAAATGGTGATTTTTAGTTGTCACAATGAAAATTAAATAACCATTTTAAATCTTACTCTACTATTCCAATATCCCATCCTAATGTATATCTCTCATTACTTGTACTTACAAGCTCAAAAGTGGTGAAGCAGCACCTGCTGAGTCATTCCCTTTGGAAAGATTTTCTTTGATGCTATTTCCTCAATTACTCTCTCTAGCCTGTAAATGAGTTAACAATGAAACAATACACTTTCTAGTGAAACCTCAAAAACAAGTATATAATAGTACACTAAAGAAGAGGTCCAAGTGGTACTGATAATGCTCACCTGGCTAGTTGACATATATCATCTTGCAAATGGAAATTCACACATATATTGAAACTATAAAGGAGAATAAAAAGCTTGGAGCACATAGCTGCTGCATTGTCTATTAATGTGATGAGATTGTTCTTCTCTCCAAGACCGTATAAATTGGACCACTTTCTCCATATAAAAGGTACAAGTCATTTATACAGCCAGTGTTATCCTCTATCCCATCCCACATGGATTAGGCCATAATACATACCTTAGACACTGTCTATAGCCCCATCCTTAAAATTAAACACTTAATTGGCATTGCAAAGGGAGTTAATCGGTACTGTCATCATTGATTTCTGGGTCTTTCTTATCCACCTGGGTAATCATTCTTAAGATTGTAATAAAATTCATTAATAATTTACAAACTATTCTTATAAATAAAATTATATTATCAAATTATAATCAACTCAGAATGTTACATGTCATACTGCTAGTTTATATTTTTCTTCAGTTTAAATAATAAGTCATTCATTATAATGGAATTTCCATATTTAGTAATAATATATTATAAAAGCTACAACTATGTTTTGTGTGTGTGATTCTTTTATCCCACTGACTTCCATAAGACTGATAAAAAAATCCATGAGCTGAACAAAGAACACACTATTTGTAACAATAAAATTTTACTGTCATTATTTTATACCATATGATAGTTAATGTCTAATTTTTATACATATTTACAAATGTTTAATTGGTTATAATATTCTACTAGCTCTGAAATTCATGTTGCTGATATTAATAAAAGCAGTTATGTTTTACGGAGAGATAAGCATCACACTGCTTTCACATTATGAACAACTCATGCTACCTTTTATCTTTCAAACATTGTTTAGCTTCTCGTTCAAATTATGTTTTGCGGCTGTTAGTTTCAGCCACATTACTTCATTTAATACCAGATGAAGATATTTTTTAAAACAACAACTCACTTCTTTCCCTCTCACCCAAAAGAAAAGCAGGACCAATGCTTTCTGTGAACTTGACCCCTTGCAGAGCATGTGGCTGTCTTATCCAATTTGAACTGTCTTCATCATCTGATTATATTTCAATTTCTGACAGACTGGACAAAGACAATAATTTAATATCACTGCAAACACTTTCTAAATTAATATCAACAATTATGTCCCTTGAAAACCTGAAAATTACAAATCCAAATCACTAGCAAAAGGCATTGTTTTCATATTTGTCAACAACTGCAGCTATTAACTTTCATGTAGTAGAAAATTCCAGACAATCTCTATCTTTAGTAGCCATTTTCAGTATATGACATTGTTCACAGCAAGAATCGTTATTTGTTAACTATTAAGATTGGCTCAAAGTCCTTTTACTGCCTATTATTGATGAAAAAGATCATTTGTTAACATGAACATACAGAGCGGATCTATCTATCACTAAGGTCTAAAGCACACATTCAGTAAAGTGGATATATCTGCTGGTGGAGAGCAGTGTTTGTTTACAAGTGGATTTATCAGTCACTGTGGAGTTGAGGCACATACATACAGCAGGTATACATGTCAGTGGTAGATAAAGAGTTAAAGGCTTTACTAATCTTAGTAAGTGTGGCTATATTTGAAAATGGATTGGCATCATTTGAACAAATTGTAAAGAACCTCATATCAGTATACTCTCTTTCAAATTTGGTAAAATGTTTTTAATGATTTTTTTAAATAAGAAGTTATAAATAATAACTGTAAATGGAAAATGGCTGATGCAGAGTAGATGAAGGATTATAATATAAGCTTACTTAGGTTTATGGATATGTAGCCTAAAAAAGCAATTATTCTTCAGAACACATGTCTTGCATCTATTGGAACACCCTCCTTTTCTGCTGCATGCTATGGAAAAATCTTGGATGCAGATAGTGGCCATTTTGAACTGCTCTCAAATCCAAGGTCTTTATTACATCATAATAACTTCACTGACATCACAAAGACGATTATGTGTCCTCACTAATAGCAACATCATAATGCTCTATGCTTTGTGCATCTAACAATATGTCTGTCCACCCAAAGCTTATACCAATCTGGGAAGTTTCACTATGATTAGTTCTGAAGTTACTTGACTTGCATACAAAAATCAGCAAATCAGACGCAAGATCATGGATCTCACTCATTAATTTGTCTGAGGCCTTGATGAGTCTAAGAGAATCTATGTTCAGGTTAGCAGTGAGACAAGGAAATCCCAGTCAAGGGGTTACATTATATGTCTCCCCATGAGCCCTTATGGGGAGACAAAAAATGTAACTCCATTATTGGGATTTCCTTGTATTTGTACAATCACTGACAGATTATTTTTCTCACCCAATTTTTTCCAATTCAATTAAAATAACCCTGCACTTCTGTGATTTAGTTAACAGATTCAAAACATGGTATTCACTGGGTACTATTATTGCTTCTCACTCTATATAAAGGTCATCAGGTTTTGTACTCTTTTATGAAAATCTGAATAATTATCTAATTGGAATTTAGCTATATATGCCACTCTTAGAAAAGGAAAAAAAAATCAAGAAAAAGAGTTATAATTGTTAGGTGTTGAAAGTATTGTGCAACAAGAGTCTTAAGCCATGTGTTATTGTAGCTCAAATGTCTAGCACTCGGGCATCATACCACAGACATGTAGCATCATGTCCCAACCAGACACATTATCCTGACACCAGGCCAACCAGTCATAGCACTACCCTCTTAATGCTGTGTGACAAGTGAGGCAACAGCTAGTACCATTTTTATAAGTCTTTGGTATTATTACTGTATTATCACATTTAATCAATGGGTGTCATATGAAAATAACAATAAGTAATTAATATCATTTAATTGGATAACTTGTAACTTTCATCGCTTCTTATTTGGAAAAAGGTCTGTGGTATGCAATAGTACAGTACATTACAATACTAAGTACAGACTACCATTCAGTTTTAAATGTGTAGTGACAGAGGAGATTTCTAATTCATAATATTCTTGAAACTTAATATTTTCTTTTGTGAAAATATGACAAGTGTTGCTATTACTAGTGCAATGATACATTAAAGGAATTCTTCTTGTTGAATAGCATGTGGACTGATGAATGAACCATTCTGAATGTTAAGTGCAGGAATTTTCATTTGTTTACAATGTTTGATTCAACTGGGGCTATTTGGGTGAGTTTGACAAAGTTTGATGAATGCAGGTCTGACATAACACATTTCTAGTTGCTGCCATCTTTCAATAGCTCTTGAGAGAGTTTGGATTTTTCTTTTTTGTAGTTTGTGATGTGTATAGTCTGTGTGCCTGGAACAGTGTTTTCTGTCATAATTATTTTATTCTATCTGTAGCTCAGTAAGTTTTCAGGCTAGCGTTATTAAATGTAGCTAACAGTACCTATCGGTAATTCATTTAACACAAAATATGTACCTAATTCATTTTACATGAAGTATTTAAAACTAGTTAGGAACTTTTAACTATATTAATAATGCTGACCTGAAAATTTACTGTGGAATACAGACGGGATAAAATTCACCATGCTGTGTGGAACAAACTATAGTTTCTAGCATAAAACAAAATTGATTGACTTTGTGTGCATGTGTGTGTCTGTCTCTCTCAAAATGTTTTGTATGGTGTGTTCTCAAAGATGGAGAGACCTTAATTGCTATATGGGGATTTTTGTGTGTGTTATAAATCTGTTGTTGTTGCTGTAACACTTGTTGTTTGATTTTAGAACAACTCCATCAGGCACAGCAGAAGACAAGAAGGGATTCTTCTTTTAAATAGTAGTTCCTAGCACATGGACACCATGACTGAGATAACCTGACTGAGATAAGAAAAGTATGGTTAGCAAATAAAACTAGATTTGTCTGTCACATGGGTGAGAAAAAACCATTTTGAATTTCCAGCTGCTATGGTGGTCATATTGGATGTACGAGTAGCACAGTTTTTACCTGTGACCAATAGGAGGAAGCAATAACAATATTTTCAGGCAGTCAATGTGATGGCCATATTGGCTGTTTGAAGGTCACCATTTTCATTAAGGATCTTCACATCATAAGAAGTCTTCTGGTGAAAACCATATGTCATTATGACCATCCATTTTGGAGGGGTAGCAATAACAAGATTTTGAAGACAACTGCTGTGACAACCATATTTAATGTCTGAGTGGCACCATTTTTACTTAGACTGACCAGATGTCATAAGATGTCAGCACATGAACACCCCATGTTGAAATGCCATTCTGTTCAGGAGAAGTAACAATAACAAAATTTTAAAGATGGCTGCCTTGGCAGAGATACTGATAGTGATCAACACAGTTTTCATTTATGACCAACTAGACATCATAAGAGGTCTTTCAGTGAAAATTCAATGTTAAATATGACCATCTATTCAAGAGGACTTACAATAACAAGATTTCCAATATGGCCACTGTGGAAGTCATAAAGGATATCCAATAGGAATGAGCCTCATTTGGAACCACCTAGACCATGGATGAATGTGTGTGTAAAGTTCCGTGGCAATCCTCCAAGTACTTTTCGAGGAGGAGCATGAACAAACTTGTGCCAGAAGAAAGATGATAAACAATAGGCCATTCCATAACCCAGGGGTCACGTTACCAGGTGAAGTGGGCAACTAAGTCACCTAAAAAACCCCAAAACATTGCCTTCTACTATTAGGAAAGCAAGAACAACTTCGCCCTGTGATATTTTACATGTACATTTTGACTGATCGCAAGTTTTGAGATGCTCCCTCACCTTAGCCAATTATTTCTGGTGTTGTGTTTTAGCTCAAGGTGAAATGTAGGCATCAAGCCATCAAATAGCTGCTGTTAATTTCAATTGAGCTGACACAAACTTTTGCACATTCACAGGCATGTGTTTTGATAGCTGATTGACCATTAACCCTTTCCTGAGTAAGTTACAGCAGTGTTATATATGTCTGGTTATAGCACCTGCCAATGGCTGATTTCCACAAGTCATCTTATGATAAAATAAAACAAATTTGTGTTTTGAAACTTAGGCAATAGTATGTAAATAGCAATTTGTGTTATAAGAATAGAATCAGTGATCTGAAATTTTAACTGCTGTGTATGCATTATTTTCTTCATAAAATCAGTTTGAAACTCTAAGTGAACCTGTCAGGGGGAAATAATGATGGACATCACCATGTCTGGGAAGTAACACTCTATTAGACTCTCTCTTCTCGTAAACATTTGGGCAAATATATTACGGAAAATATTCAATTCATGGAAAGCAAAGTCTAAATATTATTTTATTAAAGATTTAGCACAGAATTGCAATTATGTAGGCCCCAAACATATGGGACGATGCTGTGTTGTGGAATTCGAGAAGCGCTGTAAGGTCAAAGTTGTTTTCACTCATTCTTGTGAAAATAAGGGGAAAAAAGCAAATACTATTTAACCAATGCCTGACATTACTACATGTAAGAAGACAAATAATAAAACCATAAATTTGCAATCCTATCAATGGACTGTTGTTACAAAGCTAAAATTACTATCACAGAACCCCTTTTTCTAAAATCAAATGCACTCGCATATTGGCTGTTTCAGTTTGGTTGGAAAGAAAGTTTTAGTTCATTTATATACTGACTGTAATGCTTCAGCTTGTTATCTGTGAATATTTATGGTAATGTTTTATTGGAAACAAAGAAACTGGAACAAACAATATGGTATGAAGACATGTGCATTTGCTCTCATGTACATGTTACAGGGGTTGTTACAAAACAAATTTATAAATGATTTTCAACTGCCATTTTATAGTGAACTTTCATAATAATTCTTGTTTAAGGGTAGTTGGTTCAGCATTTTTACAACTTGCAATTACAATACTGTAATCTAGTTACTCCTATCAGTTAAAATTCATTACAATGTATAGTTTCTACAGTGCTCTTTTAAAGTCATTTGGTCAAAATACACTGCATATGGATATGATAAAAATAGTAATTAAAACCAGTGTTAATTGCAGATATGCATACTAAGAAATAGCGGGCATAATTCAAATAAGAGAATGAAAACACACACACGTGCATATATAAATATATTGTGTATCTTGCTTTGTTTCCACTTCTCCCTGTTCAGCCCTCACTTCTCTCCCTGTTCTGTCCAAAAGAAGATGTCACTTCTCCCTAAAATTCAAGTCTAGCTTGACCCATGTAACCTCTTCTATTCTGCTAAAAACTGTAAACATTGATCCTAATCTAAGGTGTGGATGGTTGTGAACAATGACACTTCAATAGCAGGTGTTAAACGATCTTACTAATCTTTAAAGAGCACCTCTTAAGCAAGCGTTAGGGTGAAAATGCTAATTTATACATGTGAGCTCCAAGGCTTATGAAAAATATTGTACTTTTCTTTGATGATAATAATACATATACAATATGGTAAACTATGTGCACAAATAAAAATATCACAGTTTGATTACTTGGAAATTGGCAAGGCCCACAAGTAACATGAATAACATTATCTCTATTCACCCAGTTCTGTGCCCTTGGCTGCATACATTAGTAGTGTGGACTTTGGGGTTACTGTTTTTACATGCTTACACGAATTACACATAAAATCATGAACTGTTTTCTTTCCCTGCTGAGTTAAATTGGAAAACTAAATGATACTTACCAAGGGATCACATAAAATGATGCATAGGTCACATGATTGGTTAGTCTTTAGAGAGGTCACAGGATACAAGATAAGAGACAGGGAGGGTGAGTTGGCATGTGATCCCTAAGGTACTGCAGGCATAATGAAATTATCATCAAACTTCAATTTGGTAAGTATCATTTAATTTTCCAATTTCACTGAACCTTTAATATCCTAAAGAACCCTAAAAGGACAAGATGTTTGGAGACAGAAGCAAAGTAGGGTAAAAGGGCAAATCACCATGTATCATAAATCATGAGAATTTATTATGTAAATCCTACTGAACATAATAAATGCATGTACTAAATTTTTAATAACAATGGGTTGGAGCTGAGTCAAACAGTTTTTTACTGACTGTCATGTCAGATGTGATAGGTTTCTGATAATATTTCAGGAATATAGATTCTTTCCTCCAACCTGCTCTTTTTAAATGTTTTATTCACAGGTACACTGTCTGAAAATGTAGCACTAGTGAAATGCCATTCTTGTATAATGCAGTGCAAAATATCAGCATTGATGGCAGCAACTTGTAAGGTGGATTTTATCTGTCTTGAAATAGTGTCCATACTCATGGCCTGAAAATGGGCCTAGAAACTAACAAATAGGTTAATTGCGTTATTCCAAATACTGTTTGTCATATCTACAAGAATGACTGTACAAAGTCATCTGTCTGGTTCATAAACTGATATGCAAATTTCACCTAAACAAGTGCATATGATTGCATAAGATCACCAATTATAATGATATCTCTGTTCTTATTTACGTTTAAATTCCTAAGATCTAAGAAATGAAAGGTTTGCCCTCTTTGGCCAGAAATGCCAGATGCAAAACCAATATGTATGAGGGAAATTTCAATGGAAGTTAACAAACCAGTGAAAGTGATGGCAAGTATCTTAGCACAGTATCAACATCTCATGGTCATGGGTAAAATAGGTCTCATGTTAAACACTCTTCTAAAACATTTAAGCAATGGGGTTTTGTCAATAATTTGAACCATCTGACAAAACTAGAATCATGCTACTAGCTGATTTGGCTCATTTGAAAGCACTGTATCTTTATCGATTATGAAAGAGCATAGCTAAGGATTCTAAATCAAAATGTACATATAGGCAAAACTGATTGATCTGGTTTTGGTCATAAAAGCACAGAAATTGCTGCAGTAAGCTTGTTTTCCTTAGCCTTCCTGATACTTGAAAAACTTCCAAGCAGAGCATTTTCAAAGGATGCATTATGGTTAGGTCCTGTGGAAGAAAAACAACCTCAGAGATTCTGAGCTGTCTGCCTAACTGATATGATACAAAAGACAGTAGCTTGGGGAACCATGGAGTGAATACTAAAGATTGTTGCTACCATCACCACCTCTCCTCCCCCTCCTCCAATTCCTGTAGAACTCCAAGAATTACTGAAAGGGTGAAGAACATATGGTAGAGTAGAAAATACTCCAAGAAACAGGCATCAACAAGTGAAACTTGAGGGTCTCGTGCGTATGAAATATATCTTGGCAGCTGATAGTTTAGTCCTGAGGCAGAAACTAGGTCAATATTATATTTACCAGATAATGGTTAATTTCTGGGATATTTTTAGGTCTCAACTGGTTTAATTTGCATGGTAGAACATAAACCTCCATGTCTGATGTGCCTGGGAGACCACCATTCCAATATTTAAAAAAAACCATATTGCTGAGTTCCTGAAGCCACCAACACCATTGTATTCATGTATGAAATGACAACAGCATTGTCCATAAGCAGTTAAATAAATAAATATACAGCTTGCACATAAACTGTTTGTGAGAAGGCAAAATATGTCACTTACAAAAGTACCATATTGGGACCTGTTACTCTCTTTATTTGTGAAAAAAAAAATGTCCATAACTGGGGATACAAAGGGAATGTTGACATTGATCATGTGCCCCTGAACATTTTGCATGCTGATGTCTGGAAACCTATTATGATCTGAAATTTTTAACCAAATTTCCAGTTTTAGCTTCAGCACTGTTAAATTCTTACATTTTTTTGGCTGCATGAACTGTGCCTGGCAAAATTTATAACAGTATCAAATTTGTCAGAAATGGCAGACCCTAATGATCCTGGAGTAGATAGAACTGTGCCACAAAATACACTAAAAAATCTCCAGTGGGTTCATTTGCGATGCTTTCCACTAAGAGGCCTTCTAATTTATCCCTCAATGTGTTGCCTAAGCAAGTCATCATCATTGTTGAGGTGGGAGTGTTGTTTGAGATGATATAGTTAACATTTGGTTTTTAAGTGATGCCACTTAGGGCTCAGCTTCTCTAGTAGCAATAAGGGATTATTTTTTCCCCCAATTATAAAATGAATGAAAATGGAATGATTTGTGCATAATTTAATCATTTGCCAAATTCAAGCATGAACTTATTTTTTTTATATCTTTTGAAATAAATTTACAAACATTCAAACATGCACACCATTCACCATTTTTAATAATGGTGTTTGGTCACCTTTTTGCAAATTCTTGACCTCATGTTACTTCAAGCTGAAATTGGCATAATTCCTATATATGGTTATAGAGAAATGTTTCATGAACATTCAGCTAAGAATAAATAGACTTTTTGTATGTTCCAGATACTTCTGAAGCCTTTCTTTGGTTTTTATCAATCACTCCTTCCTTACCATATTTGCATGAAATGCCAAATTCTTTAGTCATACACAATTTAAAATTATATGTTGCTTTTAAAACCAAATGTGCATGTATTTCTTACAGTGCTTTCGTATATGTATACATTGATCTGAGATCACAAATCAGTAAATTGCCATGGTACAAAATTTGGTTATGAGAAGATATTTCTGGTCAATTTTAAAATAAAATAAAACAAAATAAAATAAAAATGTTTCTCAAAAAATATTTATAATCTTTTAAAAGTGAGAAATGATATATATATATATATATATATATATATATATATATATATATATATATATATATATATATATATATATAATGACATTTACTGGGTTTCTTTTCTTATAAATTCTGCAAGATGGTTAAATTTTTACCTCTTATTTGCCCATACTAAATAAGAAAATTTTAATTTGAATACCAGTGTCTCTAGGTGAGAATCTTACCTAGAGGTGAGTGCCTGACTGATGATATAACAGTAATTCTCCATCACACATTGTCTAGCCTTAACAATACATTACACATTAAAAACAGTTATAAAAATTTTGTCATAAATTTTAGTATAATCACAAACATTATGTTTATGTAATCTGATTTATTGGCATAAACATCTGCTTTTTCATAAAATGAAATTTTTGTGTGTTTCTGAACCCAATTTATGTCATACTGTTTTCATTTTTGACATTTTTCATGTCTGACCTTTAAAAAAGACATAATCTGGGGATTTTATGCAAATATTTGCACTCATTTTACCATTATTCTCATAAAAAAACCCTCCAAAATATTTAAGAAGCTGGTGTAGGTGAGTGTATACGTTCTTTTTATGCATTTATTCCCCCCCCACCCTGAATATGTTGTAAAAAATCTGCGATGTTGTATATGCCAAATATGGAAAGTTGACCTTTCAACCATGAATACATTCAGAAGTAATAATGTCAATTTTTTACACATGAAAGCGGAGAAATTACCAGGTGTAATGAGGTTGCCATTTTGAGAAATTGTTAATCTTGATCACCAGTGCTTGTTGCTATTTCTAGGAGATTAGCATTTAGCTGCCACAACTGCTGATTTGCTGTGCATTTGTTATTTATGTTGCCCGTAACCATGCTTGGGTCACGACTCTTGTGATGTCACTCAGGACAAAGAGGTAAAAACTAGCCCTGCTAATTGAAATGACTGCTCTGCAGCCCCATGAGCTTCAACATGCTCAGCATCAACATCATGAACTATATCGATACTAGATATGGTTACAGTTACTTCCCTACAAGAAAGAAACCCCTGGTTGATCTCATGTGACATTGCTTGAGACAGTGGGCAAAACTGGCCCTGCTAACCAAAATGACTACTCTGCAGCCCATGAGCTCCAATAATATGCTCAATCTCAGCATCATGAACCATAATGACACAAGATAAGTTGCAGTGTTTCCTATAAGAATGAAACCCATTTGTTCATCTGGAACCCTGCATGGCTGGCCAGTTTCTTGCAAAATATCTATGTGCAAAGAGAGGCTAATTTTTAATTTTGCATGCTGTACATCATCTGCCATTATGATAGCAACATTGACCTATGTATCTTCTCGTGGGATCCCTAAGGGGACAAAAGGTTCAGTGAAATATTAATTTACATGTAACAAATGTAGCAGAACTTTGAAAAGTATAAGCACCTTTTGAAGATAAATTTTTGATTATAGCTTTTGATAGTTTTGTGATTTCTGAGGATGCAGACATGAAAATATGTTACACCATGACTGAGTGAGTCACTCTAGTAATGCTGAGATTTGAGTGATTGATGTTAAGCTAACAAAGAGTACAACCTGAAATGGACTACAGTATCATTTTGCCTTGACAACATTCAGATCCACCTCAACCAAACTCAACCAACTAACCATGAATTACTCAGGTCTTATTTAATACCACAGACTGTAAACCTGACAGAATACAGCAATTTATATCAAGTTACCACATTATGTTACTCTCCTGATAATCTACACAGCCTGAGAAATCTTTTGCTCTGAACTGGTACAGGTTATTAATTTGCTCAGTCTGGATTAAAAAATAAATTCTGTACCATACCTGCCAGGCAATTGTTTCATTGTCAGTTGCTGTTTGCAGCTGTTGAATTACCATACAAGTACAAATACTGCAATAAAACATCATCCTCTTATTGGTACATTATACTTGATGTGCCAAATACCATTTGACAAGCATCATCCCTACATTGGTACATTACCTTTCATGCATAGTGGTGACTTTTTTGTCAACAGTTTCAAGTTCTAGTCTCTGGGAGAAACTAAAATATTCTTCAAGTGCACTCTTTTCAAACTGTGTTAAGTGGTTATCATCCTTTTCACTCAGTTTACGCTCTGGAGAAAAACAGAAAAACTGTACAATAATTTCATGAATATCTCACCATCAATATGAATGCAGATTTTTCCAAATTAACCTGCATTCTATATTTCTTGATATCTGGATCACAGCTTTTCAAATTACAGAGAGAATGGTAGTTTTTGGTTCAGCTATAACTGAACATCTACTCCTTTTTCTTTCTAAGGTGTGAAAAGCTATAAAATTATTATATTTTGATCTATCTTTCATTTTTTTCTATCTACATCTATTTTTCTGCTTCCATCAACTTATGTATGTATGTATGTATGTATGTATGTATGTATATATGTGTGTGTGTGTGTGTGTGTGTGTGTGTGTGTGTGTGTGTGTGTGTGTGTGTGTGTGTGTCAATGCAACAATCAGAGCAGAATAAACAATTACTGTTCTGGATGATCAAACAGTCATAAATAAATATCTTTGATGATAAATGATAAGTTTACAGTGACAATTTCAGTATGGTATCATTTAAGAAAGAACCAAGAGGCCCAAGTAGGTCTGATATCACTCACCTGTTACATAATTGTTGATCATTTTATTAAACAGGCTTCCGAAGTATTGTTCGAACACATCTTATGTAAATTATCTCTCAATCTCTATATCGTATTGATTTTACCTATTTTGCTAAAGTTTCATAAGAATTCTTTCTAAAAATAATAAACCCAACAGGAAGAATATGGTTCAGGAGTGGTAACAACCACAGCCAATCAGATACAAGATCATCACAATAATATGTATTGATTTACTTTTACATTTTGAACATTTTTTTACTTTTGAAACTTACCATATTTCACTTTTGATCCAAGTCAGAACAGAATTATAAATTCCACAGTGGTAAAATGATCCATTAATCAGATGCAAGATTGCATCATTAATATGCATGGCTCTCACTCACTGTAAAAGCCATCCAAGATCTTCATAATTTAAGCCCATATTGCAAGTCTGGTCAAAATCAGATCAGAAATATAGCTTTCAGAAGGTCAAGAGGCTCAGCCAATCATATGAAAGATTACCTCCTTAATATGTGTAAATATCACTCACTATCTAATTCAATTGTGATTTTATTTCAAGTTCTATCAAAATTGGATCAGAAATATGGTCTCCAAATTGGTAACAAGGTTAACCAATCAGGTGCAAGATCACCTCATCAATATGCATAGGTCTCACCCATTATCAAATTTGAAATTTTGATAATATAACCCAAAAACCAGATTCAGGGCATTAAGCACCTTTCAATGACAAAAATATTAGAATGGTGATGAAAATATAGGAATGGTATTCTCCACCACTCACCAACTCTCTCTTTTTATATAGTATTACAGTATAAACATTCAAAACAGTTTTTCACACAATGTTAAAATGGAGATATGTCAGTAACAGTAAGTAAATCAAACTATATGAATTACTAAGATCATATTATGACTAGAGATTACTAAAATCATAATGAATGCATATGGTTAAGTACATATTATTATAAAACATTCTGACAACAATTATCCTTAACAAGAAATGATTCTTATCATAATTCTCAGATCAGAAAGTATTTAATTTAGTTTTATGAAAATTTTACATCATAATTTTTGTCTTTTAAAGACAAGAGCATGAAATGCGAAGACAAAATTGCTGTTTTTCCTTGCTTATTTGTTAACAATTTATTAATGATCAATGCAATGATTTCTGTCACTATGCTCAGAGGTTATGTTCTTTGTAAGGTTTGAAGAACAACACTAAGTTGCTTTAATCACAAAGATGCTGATATCTTTAACTTAGACCCTTAAGTTCAGAGTGATAAACTCAGATCTTATTACAAAGGGTCTTCTGACCACCCATCTGGCTCAAGTAGAGGCTCAAGTAATGTGCTGCATTGGAATTGCAACAATTTACTGCTCCTCTCCTGAACTACTAGGAACCTCTCCAACAACAACAGGGACACAACTCACAGCAAATCACTTACCTTCACTCAGATGCATTTTCAACATGCAGGAGGACTCATTGGTCATATCCCTGAACTTGCACTGGGATGATGGCATAGATCAATAATAATTACACTCAGCAAAGGTGACTCATGAAAATCAAACTGTATGCCCAATTTGGTTGAAATCCAATAATAATTATGAAATTTATTTTGCAGAAAAGAAAGTGGGCTGGGAACTCAGTTAACAATGCCACAGGAAGCTGACCACCAAACTCAGACAAGTTCTCATGAAAATCATGGTGCATACCAAATTTAGTTAGTCCATCAGTAGTTATAGAGTGTTACTGTGCTGAAATGAAAGTGTGACAGATAGATGGACACTAGGATTGATAAGCACAGTTTATATCCTAATATCCCCACTTTTTGTAGAAAAGCATGGACAACAGTGAAAACTCATAGAAAAGAATGGACGACAATGAAAACTATAAGAACAATACCAGGCACAAACAACCATTAACTACAAGTATTTTGTACAAATACAGCTTCACCACTGTGCTGGGCATCTCAGAAACACAGAAACACAATAAGATCTCCAGAAATATGCTAAATTTTATCTCATTATCATTGGACAAAAAAAATAGAACAGCAACTGCAACAACAACAGTTTTTAAACAACAAAATATTGTTCAAACATTCTTTCAATGTTGTACAGGGCAGTCCCAGAAATAAAGGATCACTATAAATTCTCCTATTATTCTATAAAGTATATCACAGTGAGCAATCACTACACTTTCACAAATTCTGCAAGTTCATCATAGGAATTGCAGCTGACACATTGACATCCATACTTACAAGTACTATGTTTATGATCATATAATGTATGTTTTTATCTACTGTAAAGAGTATCTTAACATATTTATTGTTTCTTAAAAATGTGATTTTTTTTTTTTATTCTGGTGAAAATTCTATCATTGCAATTATTCCCTGAATTCTTTGTGGGGATTGCAGCTGACAGTGAAATCCACATTGACTACATTTACAACCACATAATTTATGTTTCTATCTATTGTGAAGAATATATTCACATATTTATTGTTTCTAAAAATGTGACAATTTTTTTATTCTGATGAAAATTGTGATTTACATAAGTATAAATTGCAATAACTTACTGAACTGATTGTGTGAATTGTGACTGATACATCTGCTGTTCTGGAAGACATATTTGATAAACTTGTATAAGTGGATAACAATGATTAAAGGAGGGCACCAAAAAGGTCGGTCATAGTACTCATACACCAGAGAGAAGCGGTAGAATCTCCAGACATTTTCAGACTGCTCCTGAACTTTTTGAAATGTGTAGCTGAAATTATATATATGAACAAGTATCAATGTAGAAGAGAAATAGGTCCTAAAACAAAAATGAGAGGTTGTCTGTTGAAAAAACAGTAAATCACAACTACTAACTTCTTACCACATTTAAATTTCTAAAGAGCATACATGCCATTAGATTTTGTTTTATTCCTAAGCAAGACCATTTTGTGACAAGACTTAAGTTTTTATAGCCTTTTTGTGATGTCTTGTAGTGAATGACATCATAGGGGCTACTAGAGATACAAACCAGACTGACTCCACAAATCACCCATGGAAAATGTCTTCTACAATACACTCTAAAGAAGTTACTTATTTTCTATAGGAAGACAACTCAATGAGCCTTGCTGATTGCATACCAGTCTAGGTTTTCACATGATTATTTGGTTTCCACTACATAGTGCTAAAATGTAATAATGTACAAAGATGTTTGCATTTGTAACATTTTGCATAGCATATTTCCTCCTTTATTTGGGATACAAGCCCCTCTTAAAATTTAACTGAAATTAATCTGTCAAATGGTTGTCACATGCATGCACAGAAAACCAGATTAGTTGTAAAAAGAAGTCTTTCATCTATAATGAGTGAAAATGACAAAACAAAGAATCACTGACAGTAACTTTTTTCTATTAAGCAGAAAGTAATGTTTGCACAGAGTGTCATGCAGTTATTTGTAGCACCTCAAGAATGCCCTTCATCAACGTCTGAAAGTTGAGACATCTAATGGCATCATTAAACTGAAATCTTGAAAAATGTATTTAGTAAAAATGATTCCAACTTTTGAAATAGGCTGAAAAAAAGCTGCCAAATTTTACAGTATTTACTCATTTATTAATTTTTGCTCAACTGGGGTAATGCTACATGGTATAGTTTAATTGCAAAACTTATGCACTAATGTAATGTAAACATTGTGAGTGTGCTGCAACACTATTGCAATAATCCTGTACATTCCTTACATCCTCTTTCTTCCATATATTGCTAATCACTCACTCTTTAAGAATCATGGACAGGTGTGCACTGGCACTCTAGTGTACACTGTGGACCTCCTTTGGAATGGTAGGCACATACTCACTGCAAAAGTTTCAGAAGGGATCTTTTGCCTGCGCTGCATATGTCTTTCCTTGCATAAAAGACATGCCATTTACCATATCTGCATTGTTAATGTCTCTCCATGCACATGAGACACTGTTATTTACCAAATTTACTCTTTTTACCTCACTGCACATGAGACATGACAATGACCATCAGGGGCACCTGCAGATTTATTTTCGGGGTGGGGGAAAGGAAGGAGGGGAACATTTATGAAGTGGTCAGCTATTAAGTTGTACATATGTCGGCCAAAACATGTTTAGAGGTGAAATCGGGAGGAGGGGGAGCACTTTACATGAGACATGCTGTTTACCATATTTACTTACATTTTATATGGATTTCTATCCATAAAAGACTGTGTTACTGACCATATTTACTGTATTTACTTACAGCATGCATGTCTCTCAGTGAACATGAAACAGGGCTGGGTACCATGGCAAATTTTGTACCATGGTATGCTGCAGTATTTCTCAACATATTATGGTATATACAACAGTATATTAGCAACCAACAATTTAATGTTCTAGACAGGGGCTGACACTTTTCAATTGTTAGAAAGTGATGACTAAAAGGATGTGGAGGCATAAAATCCCATCTGCTGGGATGATCTAGTCACCCAAATGCTACAATAATAGGTCTTGTCAATACAACTGTCACATGACCTAATATGTAGCAATACTGGCTGCACCGGCAACTGGCAACAAAGGGGTATATAAAAACCTCTCACTTATAAGACAAAGTGATTTGTTGTACAAATGAATCAACCAGATCAATTCCCTCCAATGAGTTACAATAGTAACGAAATCAGTCACGGACTGAGGTTGACTAGATCCCCCCCAGCAAATGGGAGGGAATGTCTCCACATCCTTTCAGTCATCACTTTCTAACAATTCATATATAATCAGAAGCAAAGGCAACCCTCTGTGGATACCAATCTGACAGATCCCAAAACCAAAGCGAGCCCGATGAATCTCTAAGGAAGTGCATCCTCCATAACTACAGTGACTAGAAGAGATGTGAACACTAACTAAAAGAGAAAACTGGACATTTTCTGGTCTCAAAACGCTAACAAGCCAAGCATTTGCTATCACCTAGTAAGTGTCTTTACACTTTAACCTATCAGAACCCAATAAAAACTGTATTCTTTGTGAGATAATAACAATCTTCTAATCTTATACAAAGCTCTCTAGTAGCAATATTAATTGGAAAGATAGAGAATTTTAATGGATTTAGCAATTACATGCACTACAGCTGGTAAGGATCAACATCTCTGTTTAAATGGGAGTCCAGGCATTTTTAACCTGACACTTTTCAAATTCCATCCGTCAATAGTGGGAACAAATATCTTGTGCCAATTTATATCAAAATAACAGCATATTCTATCCTTTACATTATTTGAAAAAAATGTATTATCCTGAGATAAAAGAAAACAAAACATCTCAGCTCAAAAGAAAATCACAGCCTCCCCAATTACCTAATAGTAAATGAATTTGCTATGTGTATATTTAATAGTTGTACAAATTGTAATCTAAAATCTGTAACTAAAGTGGGATGATTAAGCTAACACTATAGCTGACACTGGGTGAAAAGCATTGTGCTGACATTAGAGAGTTTTTTAATAAATATAGAAATTGCTGACAGTGAAGCCTATAATTTACCTGCTACACTATTGATATAATAGGCAGGGAAACTTTGAGTGAGATGCCAACACCTAGGTAACATATTTCTCAGATAGAGCCAGTAAACATCCAGTAAGCATAAAGCACACTCAATAAATAGGAAAATATTTACTGGACTTTAGAAATTGCGTAAAATCAAAACAGAAAACAAGTCCTCTCCTGAAAATCAAAGGATTAGTCACAGTCCTACAAGGGAATGCATCTAATGAACACATTAACATATGCTAGTAAATAACTAAAACAAATAACTTCTTTTTTTCTTAATCTGAAATTTTTCTAAAACTTGACTTGGCCTGAACATTTTCACATCATCCCATTTGGCCACTATGCTACCAGATGTGACATTTGTCAAATGTGTGACTAAAGGATCATAAATATATTAATTATATTTGTAATATTTAAAATTAATTTGTGACAAATAGAACTGTTTTTTTTTAAATAAAAAGTTTTGAATTATTTTATCATGAAAAATGAGATCTTGTTAATATCACTGAATTTTTAACAAGATGACTCAGGAATTTCTATATATTCCTTATTGATGGAAACTACACACTACCAGAAAATATTACCATGGTAAACTGGTAACACCATGTACCTAACATGAAACAAGTCATTTACCATATTTACTGTATTTATCTGCATTTTGTATTTCTCTTCTTGTGCACAAGACATTGTCATTTTTGGCATGCACTATTGCATGTCTCTCCCTGCACATGATACACACCATTTGCTGTGTTTGCCTGCATTGTGCATGTCTCTTATTGTACACAAGACAATGCTATTACCATATTTAGATACTTTCTGCATGTCTCTCTTTGCACATAATATGCCACCATCTATTATATCCACCTTCAATAAAAACGTCTCTCCATGGACATGATATACTATCTTTAACAATGTTTACCGACACCGTATACACAAGACACTGCTATTTACCATATGTGCTTGCATTGTGCATTCCTCTTCTTGCACACGAGACATTGCAATTTATTTACCTGCATTGTGCCTGCCTCCTAAGACACCTCCAATTACTGTATTAATCTGCATTGTGTATGTCTCCCTGTGCACAGGACACACTGCCATTTTTAATGTATTTACCAGTGAACAACATTCCCTAAACTGCCAATACCATTAAAGTCCCAATGCCACTGTTACATCCAAAAAGTCGTACATGCCAAATCATCTGAAAAATACTGAATCTTGAAAAATACTGGTCCTAAACATGATTGGGGTCCATTAAAACTAGAAAATATCAATGTTTCATCACATTATGAGCCATGGAATTTCTCCTTCGAACAGAGCTATCCTGCAATTTTCCACATGTATAAGAATTAATCTGATGTTGATTGGTGATATCTATGGGTCAACCAATTTAAGTCAAAAGCTGGCACACAAAATTTTATGACGTCACTATTGTAAACATAAGAAGCTAACACCATGCTATGTCAAATTGTTTTCAGCCCAAGTTTGTCCTTCAATGTACATTCCAGCACTTTAGCTATCACCAATATTTACCCGAGTCTTACTTTTACCGACTGTATGCTTTTTCTTCTCAGATCTGCTTAAGAAAGCAGGCCTGCTTCCCTTTATTCCCTCTCAAATCAATTTGTGTGCCATGTGTGAATGTTATCAGATTAGTTACTAACAGAATTTGTTGTAGTATCATATCACTACTTTTGGAGCACTCTGGAAGAAGATCAGCATTACGAGCCACTTTGCTAACTGAATTAAGGGCTGGTACCTTTTAATTCTAAACTGAATATCTGAATGTTATTTAAACCTAACATTTTGATTATTTCAAAGAATGGTTTATGTCAGATAGCCTTTTTACAAATCATTTCCTTCCTTCCAAACATAAGTTAGGCTAGGAAGAATCATACAATTTACAATAAAGAAGTAGCATTGGGGTTTTAACCTAGTTCTGCTAGTTCTGACATCTAATAATGTGCTGTTTGCTTGAAACCAACCTGGAGAGCAAAGACTGTCTGATGTGATGGTACTTGATGTGATGACAGACAGCAAAGACTGTCTGATCTGATGGTACTTGATGTGATGACAGATAGCAAAGACTGTCTGATCTGATGGTACTTGATGTGATGGCAGACAGCAAAGACTCTGATTTGATGGTACTTGGTGTGATGACAGATAGCAAAGACTGATCTGATGGTACTTGATGTGATGACAAATAGCAAAGACTGGTCTGATATTATTTGATGAGATGGCAGACAGCAAAGACTGATCTGATGGTACTTGATGTGATGACAAATAGCAAAGACTGTCTGATCTGATGGTACTTGATGTGATGGCAGACATCAAAGACTCTGATTTGATGGTACTTGATGTGATGACAGATAGCAAAGACCTATCTGATGGTACTTGATGTGATGGCAAACAGCAAAGACTCTGATTTGATGGTACTTGGTGTGATGACAGATAGCAAAGACTGATCTGATGGTACTTGATGTGATGACAAATAGCAAAGACTGGTCTGATATTATTTGATAAGATGGCAGACAGCAAAGACTGATCTGATGGTACTTGATGTGATGACAAATAGCAAAGACTGTCTGATCTGATGGTACTTGATGTGATGGCAGACATCAAAGACTCTGATTTGATGGTACTTGATGTGATGACAGATAGCAAAGACCTATCTGATGGTACTTGATGTGATGACAGATAGCAAAGACTGATCTGATGGTACTTGATGTGATGACAAATAGCAAAGACTGATCTGATGGTACTTGATGTGATAACAGATAGCAAAGACTGTCTGATCTGATGGAACTTGGTGTGATGACAGATAGCAAAGTCTGTCTGATCTGATGGTACTTGATGTGATGGCAGACAGCAAAGACTCTGATTTGATGGTACTTGATGTGATGACAGATAGCAAAGACTGATCTGATGGTACTTGATGTGATGGCAGACACCAAAGACTGATCTGATGGTACTTGATGTGATGGCAGACAGCAAAGACTGACTGATCTGGTGGTACTTGATGTGATGGCAGACAGCAAAGACTCTGATTTGATGGTATTTGATGTGATGACAGATAGCAAAGACTGATCTAATGGTACCTGATGTGATGACAGATAGCAAAGACGGATCTGATGGTACTTGATGTGATGACAGATAGCAAAAACTGATCTGATGGTACTTGATGTGATGGCAGACACCAAAGACTGATCTGATGGTACTTGATGTGATGGCAGACACCAAAGACTGATCTGATGGTACTTGATGTGATTACAGACAGCAAAGACTGACTGATCAAATAGTGCTTGATGTGATGGCAGACAGCAAAGACTCAAATTTTTTGTACTTGACAGCAAAGACTCTGATCTGATGGTACTTGATGTGACGGCAGATACAGGTCTATGCTGAGTGTCAGTGGTAAATACAGTGACTTATTCATCTGACAGATGGAGCATTGTTTAAAATCATTTCTGTATCCTAAGTTATAATGTACATGTATTCCTTATCTGAACATGTCAAACAGTAGGTACAGCAGAAAAATATTTCTCAGCACAGGATAAACAGTTGCCATTAAAGCCATCTAAGAATTTTTATTGTTGACAAAAATTTAATTTGATACAAATTATCGAGGGAGAAGTGTATTCCTTATCTAAACATTTCAATCATGAGGTACAGCAGAAAAATATTTCTCAGCACAGGATAAGTGGCCACCACTAAAGTCATCCAAAAATATTGATTATTTTGTAAAAAGGAATTCAATACAGGCATGCAAAAATAATTTTCCTAATAATTCTTCAGTCCTTACTAATACTGCAGCCCATACCTAAACATGGCAATCAGGAGATTGATGAGAAGAATGTTTGTCAGTATCATGTAGACTGCCCCTAACAGGGGTACCAGAACATTACTAGCTGGACAGCGTCCTTGTCCACCTGCTGCACGCCATATTGTTTCATTGTTGACACAGCCATCTTGGGGTTTACCTGTAATAAAGCAAAATACAGAAGTTTCATCTGATGTGCATCCATGGGAAATAAATTCATTTGTAACATAGCATTTAAAAGTTCCACTGTGTATCAAGTATGTCACACAGTCTCATTTTCTGAGCATGTGGAACCCCTAGGATCATCACAGTATAATCCCCTAGTGTCTTCACTACAGGTCAGCATTTCGTATTTTCGCATATAAGCATTAGGAATTTCATCTGTAGAAGAACATGTCAGAATCTCGTAATATGTAAGTAATGAAAATGGACAACATTTACAGAGCATGCTAGTTTTATTGTGTTCAGCAATGATAGGTTACTGCATTTGTATGGGAAAAGATGAATATTTTTGGAATAATATTGCACATATTCTGGGAATATAGTATTATTCTGAAGAAAACGAGTTCATATTTTCCCATACAAATGCAGTAACCATTCTATTATATACTCATTTTGTTTTTCTACCTAAGACTTAATTATAAAAAGTACACTGCAAGAAAGTAATTGAATTTATTCTGTATTCAAAACTAAATATACAGCCGTAGATTCATCAATACACAATAACAATATTAATGCACACATGCCCAGCAATCTCTGAACTTCATTGCACGTTCAATAGTATAGTAGTTTCAAAAAGAAAAAGAATGAATGCACATTGCAACAACTTTTCCATTTGGTCTGGAATTGATGTATTTGTTTTTATGTTGATCCAACTCAATTCTGCTTTTCTGATTATGATGGACTGGATTATTGGGTCAATTCAGTGCAGATTTCAGTTGGAAATGTACTTGAAATTCCAATACAGTTTTTGGCGTGTATCAGGTTTTGCTGGACATGTCAGTTAGATTTGCAGAACTAAGAATGTACATTTTGAAGAAATTCAAGATGCATCAATGTAAGTATATTTATTACCATTTTTATTACCAGCTAAAGAAGACATGTTTATGCCTTGTCACTTGCATCTTGCTGCTGGAGGGACCCCAGCTATGAGCTGTATCATACAGTGTGTGTCTTCTATCACTAGCCTAACATTATTACAAAATACTTACATGAGGAAAATTGCAAAGCAACTGTTCTGTGACAGTCCATGTATCCAGTGGAAATAATACCTTTTTTGTTTTCTTGGCTTATTGGCTCTCAGGCTCTTAGTTTCCTACCAAAACCTTCAGTTGCAATTTTTTTCTCAAATCTAGTATTTTGACAGACTTGTAAAATGGTACATCTCTGATAGATGTGTGATAGCCCTTGGCCTCAGTATGCTTTTCTATGCTATATTTTTATAGACCCTAGAGAACACTGGTCATAGTCTGAATCATTCTATTTGCAAACAGATATAAATATATTTCTAAATAACTCTTTCAATGACCAGAATGGTATTTTCATTTACTGCATCTCTCACTTTTGTTGTTGGCATTGTGAATATCACCTTCATTTGTATGCTTGTTTGAAAGTTTCATTTCTGACTCAGTGAACTCATCCACATCATAACTTTATCATTCTAAAATTTCAAATGGACAAAACAGCTTGTTAAGTTCATTCACAAACAAATCTAATCAACCAAAACCTAAAGTGTCTACTACATGAGTTTTCATGGTTTGTTTCTTTACAAAGTAGTTCTTTATGCACTATACCATTTTTTGGCACATGTGTCATGCATGTGTTTGTAATACCAAAGTGTTCAGTATCATAAAACACTGCATTATTCTGACAATGTAAAGTTAATGGAGACAAAAATGAGCACATAATAATTAGATCATTTGACTGTAAGACAACATGACAGTTTAATTTTGTGTAAAGTTATCTGAGGGTTAAATTTCAAGAAAGCATGTCAGTTTTATAATGTGTTAAGTCTTTAAAGGTAGTCCCCTGTAACCAGTTATGTGTCAGTCTCATTTTGTGTAAATTAAATTATTACATGGTTCACCTGTACAAGTGCATGTCATAGTCTCAATGTAAGATATCATCAGAGGACTCACCAATAGGTCAACACCAATCTGTGATTTTCACATTTGACTGCAACAATCACAGAACAAATGGTAAGTAGTAGTTTTAGGGATTTGGCCCCACCTCCACATGATGCTAAATTTGAATATTTTTATTAGTTTTCATATCCAGGGAGGCGGTTATAGCACCCAGGGAGGTTGAAGCACTCACACAGTCAACATGTGCCTTAGATATTGAATCTTTCAAGCCAACAGGATTTCCTGTGCCGACAATTCTGTTGCCATTCGTGTTTAAGGGTCCACACATGGTATCAACAGCTTTGACTATCCCAGAAAGAGCCAGTTTGTTGGAAAGGTACAAACATCACCAACTATACTGGCTGCTGAAGTGCAAGTTTCAGTTTTGGCATCAACATATTTTTTGTTTGCCACCTCTTTATTCCTAGTAGGATTTGATAGCCCTACAATTTTATTCATGTTCATGGAGCAGATAAATTCATTGGATTCTGATTGCTGGTTGCAGTGTCATGGGGGACTACTGACCTGGCAGTCATACAAATGCAGTAGACATGTTTTAATTTTACCCAAATTCAAGAGACCAATCATGCTATCACCCTTTTGAGAAACCATCCCTTGTTTTGGCTATCAGCATAAGATTTTAAATGCCTGATGAATTTATCCACATACCCATTTACATCTTCATCTTGGAGGCTAAAATGTTTTAGTTGTCACATCTTGTGCATCAACAGGGTTTCCCATGTCAGTGACCATAAACAATTCATATCCAGGTCTCTAGTCACAATATAACCTGATGATTAAGCTTTGTTGCTTTGTGGCTCCTGTTCAACAGTAGGTATGGCTGCCTGCATGGACTGATGCACCGGGGCATGGTCAGGACCAGCAGGAAAAACCCCACCATTTTGAGGCTCTATTAACACCTCTTGTTTATTCATTTGCAGTTTGGGCATGAAGAAAGATTCAATGCATGAGAAAGGATTCAAGGCATGAGAAAGGATTCAAGATCCTCGCATGATGGCTGTGGATGTGAATAATTCCATTTGATTTTATATATTAACCAACAGTTCCTTATTATGGATATGCAGCCACAAATAGGGCAAGTTTTTCTTTTCACCAAAGCTGGTGAGATAGATCACCACCACAAAGTGAATTTGTTTATCTAGTGACTTGAACAGGCTGGTTCGGACAGGCTTACTAGAACCAAATTATGTGCTGATTCAGACAAGTCTGGCTGCTTCAGACCATATTATGGGCTTAATAGGACCATGTGAAATATTAAGTTTTGTCTTAGATTTATATGTGATAGTTACTGTTCTTTATATGATATTTCTTATTATTTCACAGATACAATGAGCAATTCAGAACTGCAATTAAAAACAAAACCTAGATTTTAAGGGAGATAATGGTGTTGTCCTTACACTAATCAAGTGAAATAATGTAAGACTACTTATCACAATTTATTAATGAAATATTTTGAAAGTATCTCATTCATCATTGTGTAAAATTGAAATAGTTTACTTCATTCTATTGACAAATAATACAATTAGTAACAATTAAAAAATCATGAAAACTGGGCCAGTGTAGTACAATTTGTATGTGTGTTTGTGTGTGTTTGTATCTATCTATCAATCTATCCATCTTTCTTGGTCTGAGTATATTAATGCTTTTTTTGTTAGATTTATGTAGAACTTACCTTTACCTTTATTTGGTACTATATACCAATTGTGCCAATAACACTTATATACTAAAAAATTAAACTAAGGTCCTGTCGAATTTATGATTTAATATAGTATCATAGGTCAGTTATTATGCATCAGATTCTGACAATCTTGTGGACTTCATTTTAATTAAAATAAAGAATATGAAAACATAACCAAAATGGGTGGTGTTATCTCTGTTGAAAGATTTTGAAAATGACAATGAAAGTGCATCTCCCCCATATTTAAAGGAGTGACTGTTGGATCAATACTGCTATACTTGTCTCATCATATTATCACCATCTGTTTAATATTTTCTTTGATCAGAACACCCTGATGTAATTTAACTGCACATACTAATAGAGAGATAACCTATCAATTTGCAAAACTAGTTTGATCAATGCTGCTGTAATTAAAGCATCTTCATTGTCATTTTCCAATTTACAGAATTTAATATTATTCTAGAACCCAAAAATTTAATTATGGCCTTAAACAACTTTGTGATCTTTGCTTACATCGAAGTGTTATTATATTATATATGTGTTAATATAATTGAATCTCTATTCAGAAATGAATGGATTTAATATGTATTATAAATGAAATTTTTATGTTCACTAATATTTGCAAAATTACAAAGGTGAGAATAGGTTGATTTACTATTCAAGATTTTACTTGCAAGATAAACATTGAATGGTAACAGTAAATGAAGTTTCTCATCAATTGCTTTCCATACATTATTTTTTTGGTAAATATAATGTGAATCAAAAATGATTTACATGAGAAATCAATAAAAACAATGGGTCAGTTTATGTACATTATTGTTTGCTAGTGTTGAAAGTCGACTAATTAGTTGCCTGATTAATAAAAAGATTCGGAATTTTTCAAATATGTTAATTCAAACAATAACTTTGTTTCCTTTTATTGTAAACAGTTACTTTGGTTAAAAAGAATCAAAATGCTATAACTCAAATCAATTTGATTCTGATTTCAGCTAGAAATTTACAAAGAACTTTCTTAAGTAAATTTAAGAGCTGAAAAACAATCTTCTGCATTTTCTTACTATGTGTACAAAAACAGTAATATCTACTAAATTAAATCAGATCACATTGTTGTTTTTATGTTTCACATGGTCTAAAACAGCCTGGCATTTGGTCCAAATGAGCCATCATTGAGTGATATATCTGTCTCTGCTCTCACCCCCAATTTATGGAAGCTCAATATAAAAGCTGAGTGTCCACAAACTTGAACTCACAGCACCCACAAAGTAGCAAAACAAACTGGAATCTTATTTAAGAAACTGGAAGCCTGTCCAGATGGTGTTAAAATGTACGTAGAGGTAGAAAACTATTTCCATAGCACCATCTTTACCATATATTTCCAATCCATATTTTTCCATTTTCAATGATCTTGTTTTCTAGAAAGATAATCAGTGCTATATCCATGTTTAATGAGGGTATAATGTTGCCAGTAACAATCTTCTATATCCTGTTTATGAATCTCAGGGTGGCCACACTTGAGATAGAAGTGGGGTCCCCAAATTTGTAACCCAAGTGCCAACAACTGAAAGTTCCTCACACAGACCCCAGCGAAAGGATCATAGGTCATAATCGACACCTCAGCTGAAAGCAAGACAACAATGAAATAACCAGACCTGGACTGCAACATATTTTGCTCATTTTCTCTTCCTCTACTCTAGAACAACCAAGCGATTTAATAGGTTGAAAATATTGCACCGTGGGTCTAAGATGCTTACTTTTAACTTCTGGAGGCCACCATTGTGAAGCTTGCACCAATGGAGACATGAGTAACATATGGTGCATGTTTACGTGCATTTTTCATTCCCTATTGAAACTACTTCTAAGAGAGTGTTGAGGTAACCTTCTACACAGTTTCCCCAAAGGTGTTGATCTATTCAAGATGGATGTAGATGGAGACATGGAATGTTAATTTTTTAGTCTGGGCTGGTGCTAACACAGTGGCCTTGCCAGACCAAAAGATTATGGAATGTCCATACAGAGAAGCAAGGTCTGGCCTAATACTTAATGTCAAAGTGACAGTTTTCTTAAAGGTTACTCTTTCCACAGAGGGGATGAAGGTAATGACTAAACTCTGAACATTATACTGTAACATCTTTCCAAGAGAGATTACACTGTAGTACTCATTGGGAATATAATTAGTGACACCTGGTGTGGCTGTAGTGGTATAAATAACCTCACAGCTGTTATTGCCAAGGGCAGCCAACAAATTGTACTGCCCAGGTACATGACTTATCATGCAGGCCTACTTAGTTGCAGGATCCTGTGGGTATCACATACCATTCTGAAGAATACCATCCCAGCTAGAGTATTGGTTAGTACAATATTCATTGTTAAGAACTGTATTTCCACAGGAACTTTGCTTTCATAGTGAAGCAAAATATGACCCTGGTGTTGCACTCCACTACAGTGAGTCATGGACAGTGAATAACATCAGGGCTTTGGATAGTCCTGACATTCATGTCTCAGAGGTGGCCTACTTTAATTCACCCTTGGAGAACATCTTCAAAGGGCATATTCTCCAGGAGATTAAGTCGGATGAAATTGCACAAAAAATGGAGTGAGAGGGCTGACATCATGCATTGGTGGCACAACCTAGTTAACTTTGCCATTTGGTGCACAACCACAGGCTGTGATGTCAGTGTGCATGACCATGTGCTATTGACCAGCTTGTCCTCCATGACTTGAAGCAGCTACTGCTTCAACATCCTCCATCAGATGAAAAAGATCCATAAAGTGTCTACTGCCAAACTAAACAGGTTGGACGGCAAATTACATGGATATTAGAGGAGAGAACTATGCCTGCCTATGTAAGGCATTTAATATCAGCATCTAAGCAAACTGGCACAACAAGATCATCCTCTAAAGCAAGCTAGGAATGTTGTAATTCTACTTGCCTGCCCATAAAAGAGACCACCAGACCACCGCCATGGGAGACTCTGATTCAATGCTTTGAAATGATGCTTGACCACTACTTGAAGCAAGGCTGGAGAGTTGATAATAGATGTCTTTGCCATTGGATGGTCTCAGTGCTTCACTCAAACTGGCATAGAGTGCCTCAATGACAGCATCCTGATGTATGTCTGGGCTATCTTGGGCATGCAGATGCAAATGCTATCTATGATCGTGGGGTCAGGAAAGGCCTTGGATGCAAAGTAGTAGTTTCTTATGACTTTAGAGGTCAGGACTGTGCATGCTAGGCAGAGGCCTCTACATAGTGTCTTCAAACACTGACCTTCAAGTAGGTTTGTATGTGGGATACAACGACAGGGGCCTAACACTGGGGACTAACAATAATGTTAATGCAGTTAGGCCTTCACCGTTTCCTTGCTCTGCCCCCACTGCTACTGGTGATGGAAAGCCCACCTAGACACAGTATATCAAACACATCCGGGGATGTTTTGAACCACTCCTAGCCCTTACACAGCTAAACCCTAGTTGCTGGTGAGGGTCAAGCACATGACTATTGATCATGAGGATAATAGGATGGTGCAGGTAGTGGCTGCCATATCTGTGGGCAGATTAGCTATACGATTTTTATGATAAGTACCAAATCCTTCACTGTAGGACAGCTATAAAGGCAAGATCATTGATCATGAGGATAATAAGACCATGATGGCAATGGCAGATATATCCGTTTTTTTGCAATAAAAAACCCTCTTCCTTTCTGACAGGGTTAGATCTGCAGCCATATTCTGCGCAAATCTCTCTGATTGTGGTAAATTGACCCCTCAGTCACAAGTTCAATATGTTTAGAGCCTACTGCTGTGAGTCTCGTTCATCAACTTTTGTATGCATCTTAACCTGCACCCTCCATCACTCTCTTAATCCTATCTCTATCATAGATATAAATGCTTAAGTGTGGTCTCATCAGGGTGTAGCACTGTGTTGCTTGAGTGTTAGACCTTTCACCTCTAAGTCTTTTAACCCTTTACCTTATAGAGTGTATGGCTTTATAGCCCTTCAATACGCATGTAGCAATGTTACCCAGTGCAGTGCACTATAAATAGAACACCTGTTACTTTTTCTACTCCATACATATAGGCCTGTTAAGCAGTGAAGTGTATGTTACATTTAACAGCAATTTTAACCATTTTACATTTTTGGTACACATATATTATGTATGGAAAGATTTAAGAGTAAAATCCGATCGTTATAGCTGTATAATTATTTTTCACAGAAGAATTTTTTATGTGCTTTAAAATCTTGAGAGAACTCGTTCACCATCAAGTCAGTGAAGCCACGTGACCAACCGTAGCTGCCATTTCTCATACTCGAAATTTACAAGTTCTTTGTCTGCATCTACATCACTAAATCAGCTGAATTTGATAGTTTATAAAAACTAATGGCTTCCTACATCAGTATCAGGGCCTTTACCTAAGTTATTGAAGCTTTCATAGTTGTGAATCTAATCGTGAAAAATCAAGAAAGTACTTAACGAAATCCGCAACCTCCATTGGAGTGTGGAGAATACGACCTAGTTACTTTAAATAGCAGATTTTGACCAGAGCATAAACAGTGACCATGTGATCTGACGTAATGGTCATTCACACCAATGAATGTAGTATCTAATAGGGGGTTTTCCCTGAATGTGGTGCTACGCTCAAAATGGCTGCTTTTTACAGCAGATGTCAAAAGGTGCTTCCATGAGAATGGTGTAGAGTCGTCAAAAGGCACTTACATGTGAATCAGGTAGAGGCGTCCAAAGGCGCTTCCATGCAATGGAGTAGAGGCGTCCAAAGGCGCTTGCATGAGATAAAGGGTTAAGCATAGCAGCCAATTCCAGTATCTCACATGGAGGAAGACCACAATATTAAATGTCTGTTTCTACATCTTTTGTTTTAGCATCATGAGTCTCTTTCAAGATCTTTCATGGCCACCTACTCATCATGTGACTACCAAACTTAAGGTCAGATGAAAGTGTCATTCCTGACAGTGCTAGTCTGGACTTTACTATTGCATTTTAGGGTGATACCATCATGCTACATGCTACCTGCATGATCATCAAACTTTGGGCATGCGATTGTTCTGACATTTAGTGTGAAGATGGGATGAGTGGTGGTGGTATCTTTGGATGATACTGACATCTACCGATCTTCTAAGGACCTTGTGGCTTATGGACAAGGAGCAGACCAATGCAGACTATCAAGGCATTTAGATAGACAACTGTGACAGAATCTGCATAGCAACCAGAGCTGGCAGTCACTGAGCCTGATGCCTCAGTTATTGCAGCTGATGGTAACAGGTTTTTCATTCCTCATAACTTTGAGTAGCTGCAGGACAACATGCCCTTCTACCATGGAGGTCTAGCCTAACCTTGAGATCATATTTAACAGCTAGTCAGCAGTGTCATTCAAAGTACCAACACGGGAGCCAGCTACACTATCAGTGATCTATTCCAGGAGTATGACGTCATGATCAACACTGAATTCACCAACACTATTAAGAACTGATACTTGGGTGAGACCACCTTTCTCTGCACCCAAGTGCTCAGGCATCATAATGTGGTAGTTAGTAAAAGTGACTCTGTTTGGAATGTTCACCACAATATGCCCACCAAGAGACTGAAGGCCATCATTCTGCTCATGAAAGATGCCACTACAAGTGCATCCTTTATTTGAGATACGGAGAACTTTTACATTACCATTATCAATGAGGTAATGGTGGTTGTAGAGGGCATGTCTAACCAGATCTTCACTCAAGGACTGGTATGCTACCAGCAGTGGGAGGAGGATTTTCAAGTGATGATTTGGGACTCTGATACTGATCACAGTAAAATCCCAAGTATTGGCTCTGTAGCACTGTCTCAAGTACCAGTGACAGAACCAAAGAAAATTGAGCAAGTGACCATGCAAAAGCACCCTGGTAGAGTTGCAGCCTGAAAACACATGCTATGGTGTTGAGAGACTCCAGAACCAGCTAAGTCAGACTATTCTATCTTTTCAGCACTGTAGTCATGGTGGGTGGATTATTGTATGTATCCATGCCAAGTTTCAACAACCAGCAGTCCATTCTACTCCTGCTGTTCCACCCCTATCATGTCATCTACCCACTGCAATCACTTTTGTATGCAGTAGCCAGTATGTTAGACTTGTCAGTTTCTAATAAAATAATCATGGTAATGAAGGAGGGAACCTCCTCTACCATGGGGCAGTGCTGTTTTTATCAATGCACTAAACCTGTGGACTCAAGATGTGCTAATTAAACAGGGACATCCTCCCAAATAATGTCATCACAGCAGCATAATGCAGTAGGTATGATGTTTGGGGGTGTGATTTTCAACATTCTTGTCTTCTCCAGCTCCAGCTATGCATTTACTCAGATATATCACAAGTCTGTGAATGAGGAACATATTTTCCAGGATAACACCATGGAGGCACTACAGGAAGAGGAAGTGGAATATCTATGCTGATGAACCGAACACTACAACTATCTCTCTGAACACAAACAGGAGACTCAGCCGAGCAAACTTATCAGAATGTGAGCAATAGTATGCAAGAGAGTATGTGCTGGTTGTTGCTGAGGCCACTCCTGAGAAGGCCCCAGATGACACAGCATTGACTGAACTGAGGTGACAGGTTGGAGTGTAGTCCAAGTTTTCAGATATTTATACCTTGTCTCCTATGCAACAAAATAATTAATATAATATTTATTCTTCATGGTCAGGTCATAGTTGGAGTATTTACTTACAGGTATTTATAAGTTAGAGCAGAAATGGGACTTTACTACTCCTAGAAAAAAGATTATCAGCAATTTACTATGGATCCCATGGTAACTAGAGGGGCAAAACAACCGCTATGAAGCTCACAGCTTCACCTTCAGTATTACAGGACAAGATGAGGACATGATTAAAAAAGAAAGCTGTGTGTCAAATGTATCTTCTGCCTCCAAGAAAACAGAGTTAGATCTTAGTTTTGTGTTACTGCACCAAATGAGATACTCCAGGCAGATATCTTATATTTACCTCATGATATGGTAGGAAAATGATGTATAAATATGCTCTGATTGTAGTAGATAGCATGAGTCACTACAAGCAGGTATGCCCCATGCACAGCAAAGAATTGTCTGAGGTCATGAGCACATTTAAGATGACCTATAAAAGGGGTTCACCCCCGTGGCCCAATCTGTTGCAGGTTGACCTCGATAGAGCGTTAATGAGGGAGGTGTCTCAGCTGATGGTTAAACATTGAATTTGCATTAGGTGGGTTTTCACCAGGTGCATGATATAATAAAGCATTTTAATTGCCAATTAGAAGAAAGTTTGTTTGGACATCAGGATCCTCAGGAAATACAACTTTCTGTGAGCAGAGGAAAACAAAACAGCACTGAATGGGTTGAGAGGTTGCCTGGCATTGAAGATGCCCTAAATGGAGAGTTATTGCACTCTATGAGTAAAGCCTATAGGTGCAATCAACAATCTCCGGCTAGCTCAGACACTGGCAGAAAAGGATTGTGGAGATGAGCTGCCCCTACCTCCATTGGCTTGGATACAATATCAGTAATCACTTGGAGTGTTGGATGTTTGTTCTATTTGGTTTTGTATGTTCAATGCCATTTTCAGCACACAATAGGCTATACATGGTTGCCAGTATATTTGGTGGAGGAAGAACCCTAAAAACCACCTGGAAGAACCACCAATCCACAGGATGCTACTAGCGAGCTTTCTTATATACCCACAATGAACAAGCTGAGACTTGAACCCATGCAAACAGAGGTAAAATGTGAGCGATCTGTAAAAACAAACACCTTAGACCACTTGGTCACATGGGCATCATGCCGCTGGATATCAATAATATTCTTGTCTGATGGGAAATCCCTGGTCAGTCCTTCCTATATCAGCTTCAGGAACTGCCAGACAGTATGGATAATCAGCCACCTGGCTGGGGTTTTGTGCAAGAAGAGCTGCACATCATGCTGGACAAACTACTATCCAAGGGTCTTTTAACGAAAGGATAGTTAAGTCAAATTGGAGGTCTCTCAAAACTGTATATATGCCATGTCTTCCAAGTACACACCCAATGAGTAAATATCAGAGATTCGTTTCCTGTGGATACTGGATCTCTGCAGAACATGTAGTTTCAATGAATCTGCCCTACATAGTGCAGATCTGGTGGCCCTATCATCGTTAACACATATAGAGGTGTGTGCCCAAGATTGCCTATTGCATATTCACTGGTGCAATATCTCATGTCTGGCTTTGTTACTAATAGTGTTAGTATGTCCAGATGCTAACGAAACAATATGCTGGGTTATATACATAAGTGTTCACCAGGAATGCAGTTTAAATAGTGAGTAAATTACAGTAATTTGGTGTTTAGGGGTCATGGGTCCTTCAGTGCAGGATAGAGAACAGCTTGGGGTAGGAGTTCCCTTGCGCTAAAATGTCTGGATTCCCAATGGAACAGAGATGTTAATCCCTCACTGGCACTAAGATCCAATCCATTGTTGGAATCATGAGGTCCTCAAAAACAGACTCTTCAATGTTTTCCAAAATGTATTGGGTAGATCTGATAGGAACTGTTCCTCAGTTATATCCATTTTTATAAATGGTTGGTATTTGGTTTTTATTGAGTTGGTATACTAGGAACACTTCAGTTTTTCTTGTGGTTCAGCAGATGTATATATAAACACCTCACTGACAAGACAAAATAATCAGTTGAACAAGTGATTGAACCAGAGGTCACTAGAGCACCCAAGCAAATGGGAAGGAATGCTTCCACATCCATCAAGTCATTATCTTCCTAGAGTTCCCTTAAATTTGTCCTTGAACTTTCCTGCAACCTTTTTAGCACTGCTGTAGAGGGGTGGCCTTCTGGAAGGTTGCTCATATCAAAGAAAAGGCATCCTTTACCATGTACCTATACATAGCCTCCATGTCCACCTCCAACAGCAGGCTATCTGTATTAGTGCAGAGCAGCTGGGCTGTAGCACAGTAATGTGTCTTTATTCCATTGTTCTAAAAGGCATGCATCAAATACATTCATTACTTTAGCATGCAGGTCTGGATTGTTTTGGATGTAGGTCTCTGGTTAAACTCTAGCACTTGGTTGATCTTGGTGATGCATATTCCAAAAGCTGGTATAGAGCTGGCAGTTCCAGTAGTGAATGTCATATCACTCTTTCTTTAGCAGGTTGGGTACTAGCTTCATACATCCAGTATATCAACCTCCCATCCTGTCCATCAGGATTTGCTTTTGGGTGGATACCCACTCTTTCATGATGGACATCGTTTCTGGGGATAAAAGGTAGTCATTGTGAGTGTTGTGCAGCTCCTCTGGATATTTTAGGTCCACCTTGAGATGGTAGTGATTATGTATGGGGTATGCTGCATAAATTAACATCTTTGGGGTTGTCACAGCGGAATATAAGCCACCTGTAGTAAGACTGGATCATTGCCTAGCCACATAGGTTGTTGATACTAGGTAGACAATCCTGATAGTAGGTTCGGAGGGTCATATCCAGCAGACTTGGGGTTATTGGCATTTGTATACCATTTACTCATGATTGAAGTGCTTCCATTGGTGTCTCTCTTGATAAAGAGGTACATATCAATGTCTGTCAGAAGCTCGATCTCTGCGTCTGTGATTTTAAACAGGGCACCCCAGCTCATTCCCAGGGAGCTATGTCACACATTTTGAAGGAGGTGATTCAGAAGGCTTCAAAGGCATCCTAGAAGAAGCACAACCATTTTAAAGTAAAGGTCATGGTAATCCCCTATGGTCTTGCAGCCAATGGTATCCCATACATGATAGGCATGCTGATAATCAATGGAGGATACACCATTGTGGCACTGGAAGGCACTGATGAAGGAGGAGTGGATAGACTACACCCCTTACCTAACCCTCGGGACAGTCAGAAGGGTAACATCATATTCTGTGTATCGACAGGTGATGCAGAAATTTTTCTAGATAAGATCATTGGTCAGCTTGGACAGACTGTATGGTAGGAACTGGTAGCTGTCTATAAACTGGAGCTTGCCTAGGGAGAAGGTCATAAACTGTTCCATGAACTTAATGAAGATTGTTTAGATGTTGGTTTTTGAGGCTGTTCCAAGCACTGGATTCTGTAGGTGGCCATTCTAGTTTCTCATGTTATGAAATATGACTGCTAATTTCCTCACCAGCTCTTTCTCCAGGCTTTCAAAAGTTTGTCTATTGCATCTTTTCCTCTGGATATGATAGGTGATTTAGCTGTACCATCATGTCGCTTGACTTTACAGCTAAAGCCATATGGAGGCTGACTGGAGGTCATAAGTGTATCGCTGTAGGTGGTATCAGCATCTCCCATTTAATTGGCATGGTAAGAACCACACGGTCAGCATAGATAGTGAAGGGTAAAGGAAGTGCTTAAAGTAGAGCTTATTATTTCCAAGCTCTGGTAGGAAGGTCCTCTTTGACTTGGATGCTATTCTTCAGAAGTTTCTAACATAAGTTTCAATAAGTTAATATGGGGAGAAGGCATGGAGGCATTGGTGGTTGATGTGGTTTAGTTCTTTATATTTGCTACTTCTATACACCATCCAGGAAAGGACTTTGATCCATATGTTGTGTTGATTGTTGTTGTCAGACAGTAGTAGCAGAATGATGGTATTTTCCAGAGCTTATTGAAATGAGTATAGGGTAAAGTGCATGGTCCTATCCAGAGATGTTGACTGCAATGGTAGGGTTAAGGTTCTCAAACTTTGTAATGACTGATACATAGGAAACTTATACTTATCAAAGCTTAGTGTTCTCTGATAATATCTGACCTGTGGTAGTCATTGAGAGGATAGGGCAGATAAAATGGCTTCTGGGGTTATGGTTTTACATTTTAATCAAAGCCCTTTTGGGCATCCACTCATGTGAAGGTATATGATCTTTACAACAAGATGTGCAGTACTGTAAAATTGTATAGCTTTACTTCCTCGCAGCTGACTAACCACTAGCTTGAGCCCTTGTTCGCAAATGTTTCCAACCACTCCTAAATCTTAGCTATGACCATCTGTGAACATCTGTGGCCTCTTCTGCTTACTCTGCTGTTAGGTATATGGGCATGGAAATAGCTTCCTCAGCTGTAACCTTTTCTATCATAACTTTTATACCTACTAGGTTAATCTTAACTCTATTTCCTTCCAATCTCCTGTGTCAGGATGTTTATAATGGTGGGGGTCATGGCTTCGACTTACATGCTGTATATACTCATTTATAAGTCAACAGCTCTTCTTTTTTTAGAGCTACAAAAAAAGCCTATTTCTTTTTTGACCCTCCTATAAGTTGGGGCATATTTCCCAGGTCAGAACGATCTCAAGGAATGACTTCTCATCAGTGAGTCAGAGTTGCACATTGGAAAAATAAACCAGTCAAACTGGATGGATAAATGCATGGATGGATGGACAGTTCAGAGCACAAATTGGCCTGGTCAGCCACTCACGTGTTCACAGAGACCAAACTAGTTAATGATGTAACTCCAAAGACAAACAGAAACAACAGTTATTATTTTTGACCATAAGAAAGACAGGTTTTATTCTTGGTTCTCTCTCTCAACTGAGATCGAGTAGGTGATATGCAAAAGTTTCAAGTTAAAAATGTTGCTATTACAGTGACATTTCAAATATCTAGTTTCAGACCAAACTATATAAGTGCAGTCATAGCTTGAAGAAACATCAGACATGAAACTGACATTTGCTTACAAATCCTTTATCACTGTGAGGTGGAGAGAGACTCTGTTTGCTTGTGTGTGATATGTAATAAAAACCATGAAGATATGTGATGGCAAACAATAATAAAAATACTCTGGTGTCCTTTATGAACACGAGTCCTTCATATCACTGTTTAATATTTAAATTGTACCCATCATGTACTTACTTTCCATTTCATCCAGGAACAGCTCTCCATACATCTGCCAGTAAGGCATATAGACAATGCTTTTCAGTAGATACCAGCTGGGCTCAGAGTTGGGGAACAGATTTGCTTGGTAAGCCACTCCAAAACTAAGCAGGAATATCGCAAAGATCAGTACAAAGAACATCAGATCCACTATCTGCAAGAAAGAAAATAAGGCTGATTCAGTATTCTTTTGTGAAAGATGAATTGTTACCAAGCAGGAGCTCATAAGATAACCCAACTGCGATAAGAGGCAATACTTTCATGCAGTAATGAATACACCCTAGAAAGGATGGTACAATGACCCGTTTTTAAAAGGCCTATCATTCACGATCATTCATCCCTTAATGCATCCAAACTGCAAGTGTTGAAGCAATGTGTGAAAAGAAGATAGCATTCAAGACATGATTTTTATGCAACACTGAATCAAACCTGGAAAACAGAACACAGTAACAAAACTTGCAGTATGGCTGCATCTTGGAATAAAGGTGTGTCACACACCAAACCTGGTTACTGGCACTCTCTAATAAATATCTTTTGCATGCGGAGGCATCCCACTCAAAATATTCCTAAATATCAATACTGTTGCTAGCAAAGTGTAGGCTTCATTGTCAACACTTTCTACTTTTATCAACAAGCTCCCTAATATCAGCAACGTCTTTTCCTGGATGTCACCTATAGTGTAAGCCTAATCAGTTATAGTTTTAGATGAAAACGTCTATAACAATTAATGTAACAAATTCATCTATTCAGTAGTAGTGAACATTTAATTGGAGGGGGTATGATTTTCTTTCAAGCTGAGATATTTTATTTTATCTCAAAATAATTTTGATCAAATAATATAATGGATATAATATGATGTAAATCTGTTAAAAATAAGAGATATTTATAGATCTTTATAGACATGACTGAACTAATTTTTAAGACTTCTCACGCATTCCAATTGCACAAATTCATAAATATTTTGCATGATTTGCGCACAGGAAATGAAAATATCTGACAACACCATAGTCTGAACAGCAGCATATGTCATATTGATGTACTCAGTAAAGGTCACTCTTTAACCATATTTGTTTAATGACTGAACCATTAACTTTATCAGGTAATAAACTCACCATGTAATTCTATTCAAGGGTAGACTGGTGTAAGAGACCCAGAGTCTAGATCAAATTGGTTACACTATCATCAGGGAAATAAAAATAATAGCTTGTTGTTTGACAAATGTCATTATCCCCACTATGCATGAATGGTATGCTCCTACCTGCCATTAATTGCAGTTGAAAGTACACAACTTGAAGCTGCTGATGATCATTTCTCTTTTCTTTTTTCAAACAGCTTAATAAATCTGCTGTTTCAAGGGCTAGATTTCTTTTGTTTGTCTCCACACCATCCTCATGGGCTAAACATTTTGGAAGTCAGGTCCCTCATGTAGACTGAGCAATTTTTTTACACCAGTCCAATGAATAATTTAGATACATGTCCAGTTGCCTTAGTTTACTTGTGCATCCATTGAGGTTTACTGCCATTATTGTTCTAGAGTTTTTCATTGATTTTGTAACTGCATCGGGCAAATAACCATGGAATAAATCTAACACCAGGAGAGAAAGCAAGTGATTCGTGTGTGTTTTCAACACTTCCTCGATATATTCCATATGAGGTGTTAGTCCATCCATGGTTTTTGTTAAGCTTCACTATAAACCCCTTTGGGAGCTCCATATTCTCTAATTCTCTTTCTTCTCAAAAGATGATCACGAATGGTAACAATCACCAGAAGCCAGGCATGTCAATAAACAAGTTAAATGGCACTTGTCACTACTAGTACCTCTAACCTGCACATCTCTAATCCTGACCCTATGAATAATTTTCCTGGGTACCAAATCAAAATACACTAGAGTTTCATCCATGTTTTCAATTAAATGGTCATCAAATTCCTCTTCCTCCCATGTCTTCCTTGTATATTTGGTGAATGTGTTTATGTTTTCCTCCAGGTTTCATGGTAGTTTCTGCAATATGGAGACTTTGCTTCTCAGTGTATGTCCATTTCTTTTGAAATAGCTTGAACCCTGAAACTTCGGCTTTTCCTCTGAATTAGAGTTGTGGCATAATTCTGAAACTTCTCAGTTTTCGCAGCCATGTGATTGTCCCATATACATAGTAACCAGGATAGAATCTCCTGTTCTGTTTTATGTGAAGATGTCAAGTGTTGGTAGGCGCACAGAATGGATCTGAATATTTTTGAAAAATTCCATTTGTATCCAGTTTGACAAAGTAGTGTGCAAAGTGGTACTTAGCAAATATGGCCCTAATCTGACACAGTTTTACCTCCTTGAAATTTCTTATTGTATTATCAATTTCCCTTTTCATGTATTTTCCTCGATTGGTGACCTAGAAGTACAAAGAAGCTAGTTTATGTCTGCTGAATGCTTGCTGTAGTCCAGTTTATCTACTGCAGGCTCAGGAACAGTCTCAATATCAATGGGCTCCATTTGGTTAGCACATATATATACATCTGCATTACCTACTGCACCTATAATATATGAACTGTGCATCATTGTCTTTTTGTATGGCAATTTCAGTAACTGCAAGAACTGACACATTTTCTAGGTAGTCTTGGTCCTTTTCTGTTGGAGGTTCAGCACGTTTAGGAAACACCAGAAGAATCCTTTTGGCAGGGGTTTGGAAACATTGAATAACAATGACATCTTCAAGCAAAAAACAGTACAAGCACTTAAAAGATAAAAATTGAAGTCACAAAGTCAGTAACTTTCACATTTATGAAATAGAATGACAAGGTTTTTATATTCTCATTAGTGTATCACAAATAATGAGACAATAAGACTGATCAGTGGTCTATGGTCCTTACTTGGGCATATACTGAGATACACTTTCTATTGGAAAAGAGTACATCAAATGGATTCTGAACCTGTTTTAAAATGCAGAAAGTGTTTTATTAAAGTGCCAACTTAATAAAAAGCACTTATGAATGATATTGTTTAAGGATTATGTGCTATAAAGGACAACAAGAAAATATATGCATCAATCAAGTAATTTACTAGCCAATAAAGATGACAAAAGAAGGGCAGATCAACGAATGAGAGTAAATTTTTAATTAACAAATCAATTGGACAAACGAAGGGTGGATCAACAAATGAAGATAAATTCTCAATTAGCAAATCAATTTCACTCTGAAAATGCAATGATTACTGGCCTTTTTGGCAATTATTTCTTTATTTCTTAATCATCTGTTTAATTAATCTGAGCCAGTTAATTAAAGAATTTACGTGAAATTCACAAATAGTTCGAGAAAGTTTCCAATTAAAGTAACAAATAGTTATGTTTTTCATATAAAATTAGGTCAAGCATATTTAGCAAAAACAAAACACTGGTCATTTGACATATATAAATCATACATCAGTATTTTTCAAAGCTGTTTAAAATGTAAACTTCTCTTCTTTATTCAAATATAAAACATCAAATATGCAGTTAAGAAAAAATAAAGAATGAAATAACCAAAGACCTTTCTGCAAAATTATAAATGGTGATTTTTGATTAATGATTTCTTACTCTCCTGTTTCACTATTCAATTCCTCAATTAAACAGTTACCAAACATTAATCACCAATTATAACATATGCTTAGCAAAACAATACTTTGATTGTTTAAAAAAGTTTTCAATATACTGGTCCACTGATATGGAACAACATTCCCAGTGACATAAGGCAGGCTCCTAGCATTTCTTCTTTTCATAATCAATGTCTCAAATGGATGAAATCTCTAGACAACTGAAAAGTTCTAGTAAAATAAATACCGCTGCTTTCCTGTAATTTTGCATCATTTTCACAGTTGAATTTTTCAGTGCAGGATGATATTTTATATTTTATATATGTTATGTGTTCACAGATGCTTGTGCATATGTTCCAGGCTTGATACTTTGATTTTTAAAATCACTTAATTATTTAGTGTCAAGCCAGATTCTTCACATCATGTTGTATATACTGTATATATTGTACACAACGATAGAAGGCCTCAAGGTAGATTAGCTCTGTAACTAACTGAGTTACCTTCTCTAAATAAAGTCTTTATGATTACTATTATTATTATTATTATTATTATCATTATTATCATTGGACATATCTGAATTGTACCTCAATACATATTTTAAGCCATCTGAAATGGGAACCTCTCTTCAGCCAGGTTCATGATGCTAAGACCATTTAGGGGATATTAGATCACCATAAGTGGCCCCTTCTTGCATCAGACGAGGCCATTCCAGCGGCATTTAATGACTGCTGCCAATCAAAACCTTAACTCATTAATCCCTGGCGCCATGTTTATGTGTCAGGAGGTAGTACCCTACTTCCGAGCTGTGTAGCATCAAGGTCAATTACGACACACCAAAGTAGGTGGTATTACAGAAAAGTAGACAGATGTAGCTCTACAATAGTGCCAGATAATCTCGGCATTCTACTTGCATTACAAAATACAGAGGAAAAAACATAATTTTTGAGAACAGAGTTTTTTACACCAAAAGTCTGCCCATTGTTGGAATCTGATTTTGTATCCAGATTAAGACTTGTTTGCCTGTTGTTGGAATCCGATTTTGTATCCAGATTAAGACTTGTTTGCCTGTTGTTGGAATCCGATTTTGTATCCAGATTAAGACTTGTATGCCTGTTGTTGGAATCGATTTTGTATCCAGATTAAGACTTGTTTGCCTGAGATCTAAGGCATACCAGTCTGAACTGCACACAGACAGGTCAACCTTTGTAAAAACTAGGATAAGTTGGGGATTTGGAGTAAAGAGTGGCCAGGACATGAAAATGATGGGTCCAATAAAGCTAAAAAAAACCCGTCCAACTTTTACCCTTCTGCACATGTGTGAGCAAAATACCAATGAAAAATGTTTCTAACACAACTAGGCATCAGGCTAAATGAAAGTCACTTGGAAGTGGATGTATTTGGATGTATTCAGAAGTAGCCTACTATGTTGACACCTGTAAATACAGACAGCAAAATGATCACTGATACAGGTAGAATCAGCCAAGAACTGCATACACTTACTGTGAAGAGGATGCAAATGAAAAACACAAATGTCTACAATAACTACATGAATGACCTTACAATATGTACAACTAGACAAGTAGTGACATCATTTATACACTAGGTCAAGTACAAATTTACTGAATGAACATACTACTGACCATTGGGCAGGTAACAAAAAATGACACTGTATATTGCATGATTATGTTAGACCAATGCAAAATGTAGTCTTGGAAAAAACCGAGCAAGCAATTGATATAAATACTTATGAAGCTTTCTTTCCTGTGAGAAAAAATCTTCATAATCTCTCCATACATAAAAGGCACAAATTAAAACAGCTTTGCAAGGTGGTTTTTAAAAGGGCATGCTTCCTAGCACAAGCAGAAGTCCTAACTGAAGTATGGCAGGGTACAGCACCAATTCCTTTATCCAACAGGAATCACTCTAGTCTAACTTTCATCTATGTGAGCCTGTGATTTCTACCTTTCTCACTGCTAAACAATAGCTTGAGAGACTGTACTGTCATTAGTTGTTGTAATTATATGGTACTAAGAACAGATTAACTTATTTGAAAGAGAAATAAAATGCCAGACATTTATTTTAGCCATCTCACTCCCGAAACTTTCTTTGTGTTATTATCGAGCAATCTGAATAAATCACATACCCAAATTTGTACCCCCCCCCCATCACTTCAATTCTGTCAGGCAATTCATCTATAGGGTTTGTTTACATGTGTGACATCATACATAGGGGCTTAAGTTTGTAGATAATCCTTAAATTATTCAGGCAGTCATGAATTACTTGTAAAATATATCTTGCATCATATAATTCTGAAACAGTATTTCATAAAATATTAAAAATGAAAGACTCAAATATATGTCATATAGCCAGTCAAAGCACAAATATTCTTCTTTAAATCTTAACTCAGCCTAAAGTTTTCCTTATAAATCCTGAGTAAAATAAATATGCATGACCATTCCATTTCATTTACAGTCAAATTTGACCTATGTAGCTACTTTTATTCTAGGATTCCTGACATCCACCTTTTTATAGAAATGAACCTTTATTAAGCATTCAACTGTTTTTAGAGGCCACTTTGACATAATTAAAGTGTGCTCAGTTCAAGTTAACAGTAAAATGCATTATTCATTAAAAAATGTTGTAAATATAAATAAGAAATATTAATGCTCACCATGTTTTTGATCATAATGACTTTAGGCCCCATGTGTTTCTCTACAAAGAACACCTGCATGAAACGTAGGTAATACATGGCCAATGTTATGCTGTATGTGTTGCGAGCCCATGGAAATTGATCTTCGTTCAGGGCACAACGAGTTATGACAGACACCAAAAAGAACATGTACATCAGAAGATCAAACTGGTTCCATACACTCCTAATCCAGCTGCGGATCTTATATCTAATCAAACGCTCATCTCTTGCCACAACCTGCAATAGAACTTGAGACTGAACATAGGATTTAGCATGAGTACTCATTTCATACATAATCTATGAGCATGTCTGTAGTTTTCTAGGAGTAAAACTAATTTTAATTGTGTAATACTTACTTACTACTATTGCACTGCTACACTTTCTGGAATGCTAATCCCTGGTCCAAGCTAAATATTCCTTCCTCCAGTCAGTAACTGGAGGGCAGGAGAAAAAAGAACACAATCCCAGTCTGATTCCATAGTCACAGCCAACATACAGTATCTTCCTCGTTTGATGTGGACTGAGACCATGTGACATAAGAGTATGGTGGGAGGAGTGAATCTTTACAATAATTGCAGGTACATGATTAAAATTAGTTTACCCTGCATCTCCACCAATCCACCCAAACAAAAAGCAAAAACTACACTTTAATAGCAGTAACACATTACTCGCTGCTATTGCATTCCTGAATTTGCAAGTTAAAAGGGAGACTTACGACTACAAAAGCAAAAACTGGTACAAGAAAGGAGTGTTTTTTTTTGTAAGCTAGATAGCCTGGCCACATGCTGTGCTGTCTCAATTGGACCCAACAAATAAATGCTTTCACTCTTATGCACCTAAGGCAAAAAGATGAAAAGGTACCAGCAGAAGGAGGCTCTTGCATGACAATCCAAAACAGGAGTGATTATAGTAGGCCAAAGATACAGCAATAGTTCTAACCTCATGAGCTTCAATTCTCATGAAAGAAAGATAAACTCTCTTGATTGTGAGGACATATCCACCTGGAAATGCTGGTCACTGAAGTATCAGAAGAACCCTTGAAGGAGAAAGAAAGTAATATGATCTTTCCTTCTCTTTTTAGAGGAAGCCAAATAAAATTCTAATGCTCCAGCTGGACAACAGGTCCTATCTTGATCATCTCCAGGCTAGGTATGACTGAGACTGGCAATCTAAACAGAAGTAGGGGCTATTGATGGTAGCTGATTCTAAGCCAGAAGATGACAAGCTGAATCATATTTATCAGTCAACCATAAGCAACCCTTTTCCACTGACAAGGCATGAATTTCACTTTTCTGACAAGGCATAAATAACATTCCTTCTCCTCAATGACACTAAGGAGAGCAGAAAAAACTTAGGGGTAAGGATCTCGAAGGAACTTCACTTAATGGTTCAAATGGGGGTTTATGTAATTCCCATAGAAACACAAACAGTTAAATCTAGGCATTAGGATCAAGATACCTGGTCTCTGAAGCTCAGAATACCTGATGAAATCAAGAAGTTGAGGAAACAACCCAATGGCAGAACCTAAAGAGAACTTGAAAATATTAGAATGAGCTGCTCTTTCTCCCTTAATGGTTGATAAAGAAAATCTGCAACTGCAGTTAAAGAATCAACACATTTCCTATTGCACAAATTACAAAAGATTCTCCACTTGGGACCATAAGTTTTGAAAGTAGATTGCCTCCTAGTCAGAGCAATGGAGTTAACAATCTTGCTCGAAAAGTGATCTTGGCAGATTGACTGCTTGAGACAAGATATTTTTAAGCATCGAGGTGGAGAATCTATTGATTGTTGGGCAGGAGAGACCCTATTTACTGCAACACCAGGTTCTTCCTCTGTGGTAATATCTGTAGCTTGTCAATCTAGCCATCCAACTGAAGTTGAAGCTACCATCCAAGGTGTACAGAGGTGCATTTCCGATGTGAAATCATGGATGACATGTAACAAGCTGCAGATGAATGATGATAAAACTGAAGCCATTCTGATTACAACACAAAGACTTTCTCATTCACATCCTTTACCTCAGACAATAAATATCAGCAACACCAACATTAAATTCACACAGTCAGTATGAAACCTAGGTGTTACTCTTGACAGTACTCTTCTCATTGCACCAACATGTCATGAACATATTCAAGGCTGCATATCTTGAACTGAGATGCATCAGCTCCATTCGCATGTATCTTTCAGTTGATGCCACTAAAACACTTGTGTGTTCCTTAGTACTTTCAAGACTGGACTATTGTAACTCAGTTCTGTCTGGTTCATCTCAATATCTACTCCAGAAACTTCAAAAAGTTCAAAACACAGCTTCTCGGATCATCCTTAGAGTACCACGATCAGAGCACGCCTCTCCCCTGCTCTGTACCCTACACTGGCTATCCATACGATCTAGAATTAAAAACAAAATTTGTTCTCTGTACTAAGTTTCACTGACGGGCTCCAGTCCAACATACCTATCTGACCTCACCCATGTGTACACACCAGCAAGATACTTACGCTCCTCTTCTGACACTCATATTCTCATTATTCCCACTATGAAAATGAAATCATATGGACAACGCTCTTTTGCATACCAGGGCCCAGCAACGTGGAATGAATTGCCCACTGCACTTAGACACAAAGACACAGTGATCTCATTCAAGAGTGCTCTCTTAAAACTCACCTATTTCAACTGCAGGAACAGACTTAAAGACCTAATAATGTATCCTTACCTTAAAATATTTACAGTATGTTTTCTGTTTTCTAATTTTATGATGTTTGTTTTTATTTTTGTAATCATATCATTATATATGTTTTTTAAGTGTTGTCAAATGTTGTAAAGAGCTTAGAGCTTCTAAACATTAGGCGCTATACAAAGTCCTCATTATTATTATTATTATTATTATTATTATTACCAACAGGTTGAGATAATAATAATAATAATAATGACTTCAATTAAAGAAGATGCTCATTTGGTCAATTGACCAATCTTCCATGAGGCCTTCTACAGTTATATATATATATATATATATATATATATATATATATATATTGCACAATTTTTACAAGAGGAGGTGTCTTAAGACAACAAATGCTGTTAAAAACTTGACAATTAATCTACAGCTACAATAAAATATGTACAAGGCTTCAAGGATGAGTACATACAGGATTCATACAAATAGTAGTAGCCAACATGTGTCAAACATTATAGGTGAGTAAATGATAACAATGTTGTAAACTGTAGTACTATTGAATTAAACAAAATCATACAAATGATTCAGTCTGTATATGTTGACTAAGAAGCTTTTTGAAAGCTTGGCATGATTCAGCTGACTTTATATAAGGTGGTATGGAATTCCAAATCACTGAACCATGAATGTTGGGCCACAGGAGCTATTTGGATGAGTTGAGATATGGAGATCCTGATGTTGTGGAGAAGCTGCAGAATTTTTTTGAAAGGTGGGAAGGCATCAGCATTCAGATGATATCACTTCTGACTGAAGGTGCTATATACTGCTCTGGCAACCTGATCACTGGAGAGATATAACGAGAGAGATTGTTGCTCAGTATCATATTCTACAAGTTCAGAAATTGCCCCCCCCCCTTCTCCAATTGCAAAAGTGCATCTGTTACCAACTGGTGCAAAGACCATTATATTGGTACCACATGACCATGTCTGGACATGCTGTCTGCCAGGAAATTCTTTTTGCCTTTATTATGGCAGACTCTGATAGAAACTTCTGAGGAGACAACCTCTAGACTTAGAGGAGATTCCAAACTTTCACACAAAAAGAAGGAACATATATACCTCTTTGATGTCTGAGGTGTACTACAAGCGACATACTGTCCAAGAAGCTCATAACACAATGACACTTGATGAGGTTGACACACCCTGACAGGAACAGAAACACTTCCCGCATTTCAAGGTTGCTGATGTGATGGGTTGATTCTTCCTGAGAACTAACCTACCTGGCTCTAATGGAGCATCTGTAGAAAGGAGTCAGGTTCTGGGTTGTGGAATAGGAAACCAGTCCCAATCTAGTTACCAACTCAGGTGGTGATAAAAATAAAATCCCAATGAGATCTGAGCCAATGGCAGGTCCTTGTGTGGTCAACAGTATGCTAGAAGAAGGAAAAAAAGTTTGCATAGGGGAACTAATTCTGCAGCTGTGTTTACATTTCCCAGGAGAGAGAGAGAGAGAGAGAGAAAGGTAGGGAGAGAGAGGAGAGCCAACACTATTGTCTTGGCTGAAAGATCATCTATGAAGTACAGAAACTGAGTAATCCTGTCTGGGGGACCACACATACTCCCTTTATTGGTGAAGAAATTCATCCCCATGTACACAGATAAGGAATAAGATTTGATTTCTATTGGTTGGGGATTATACCCAGATTGGTCACCATTAGCTAGTAATGGACAGATCCTTCAGAAGAGTAACCATGTCAAGGTTACACATCAACCAGTCGTTGAAAGCCTCAAGTTAGTCACTATTACACCCATCACCCTGGTAATGACTCTGGGGGTGGAGGCAAGGTCAAGCAGAAGAACCTGAAATTGAAATACCTTCTGGTCCAGACAAAATTGAAGGTATATCATGTGAAGCAGGAACGTGGGGATGTGAAGATACACATATGGTGATCTATGAAGACTGCCCAGTCATTGGGCCCTACAGCACTGTCAGTTGAGGTGGCAATCTCCACTTTGGAATGTTTTTTGCAAAAAACCTGTTTAAGGCAGAAAGATTAATTAGGAGTAAAAGCTTTCTGCAAAAATGATCCTAGAATAAAACTGGACTTTGATCATTGGCTGCTCTCTCTACAGCATCCTACTGTGGAAGGGCAAGCACCTCTTAATCTAGATGATCCAGTTTCCATAAAACAGAAGGAGGTTCATGAAAATGACACCAGTAACCCACTCATTGTCAGTGATGCCTAACCAAGCCTTTGTGAAAAGGGACAGTCAGGAACCTACCATCATGTTGGGAAGAGGAAGAAAAAAAGAGGGGACCACTCTTCAGGGACAACTATCACCCCAATTAGGGATTGGGGCCTCTATGCCTGTCTCATCTAGGGAAAAATGGACTAGGGTGTTTTAAATGGGGTTGTTTGAATAGCTGCTGGAATTGACAGTGACTGTAAAAGTTGAGAGGTTGATCAGGGTGACATGTATCTTGGCTAATGTTGATGTACACAGGCCAGTGTTAAACTCTTGCAATATCACTGAAGGGATAATGCCTCCAAAAAGCATATCTGCATCAAGTGGTATAGCTCTCAATAGGTGTTTGATGTTTTCCAGCAAAACCTTAAAAAGCTTCCAAATTGGCACCTCTACAGAGGCGGAGAAGCTCTGCACAGAGCACCGTGGACATCAGAAGTACATGCATTGCTGTTTTAGCCACAGCCTCCATGAATTCATCCTTCATCCTTCAATAAACACGTGAAGCCAGCCAAAAATAAATCATTATAGGGTGCTATTGTAAGCAGGGCTCAAGCCTTTAATTTCAAGTCCTCTAAAGATTTGACTGGGAAAAATGCCCCATTTTGAGTCAATACCCCCACCTAGGAGGCACCAGAAACTAAGGGGATGGGAGCTTAGGGGATTGAGAAGGGGAATTGACCCAATAACCAGAAGTGGAAACCAGAAGTCAGAGCATAGAAGAGGGGACAGACAACTCTTTCTCCTGTCTGGTAGCCTCTTGACCTAGAGAAAACTTCAGAGCAAGCTCTCAATCCACCACTGAGTGTTGAAGCAACACAAGATCTGAACAGGAATGTACTCTGTAGGGATTAAATGAACTGATAGGGGGAAATGAAGTGTATTAACCTGATTCCTGTCACCCAGTGACAGTTGCTTGAAGAGCATTAACTAGTGATGAGTGACTGATGCTCAGAGCACAGTACAACTTGCTCTTATTAGGCACCAGCAATGTCTCTTCCTTGGGAGGTGCAAAAGATTTGTCCCTAACAGGAACAAACAGCATCTGTTCAGGTGTAAGTATGACCTGAAGCCTTGAGGCAATTTCCAACCCAAATAAAGTGCTCTCAATCCCTCTTTCATTGGAGGTAATGACTTTCCTAAGACATGAAGTGACCTAGACCTTTCTGGGGACAGAGGGGGCCATCCTAAGATGAAGAAATGAAATGGGATCATTCTTTCTTTCTCTGTTTGTGTGAGAACTTTCAGTCTCATACTGTATCCCCCCAAAGCAAACAAATAGGACAAACATTGGTGCATGGTACATGATAAACAAATGGGGTGAGTATCCCATGGGTCTTTCTTGTGCCTGCATTTGTCCATACCTTGCAACATAATTAAAAACTGAAAGTGAAAAAAATAAACTGTAATAGACCTGGAAAAGAGTTAGGAATACTTACACTGACCTTGGTATTAAAAGGGGTAAAAATTTTACTGAATGGGACCATTTTTCCTTCCTGGGGCATCATGACACAGACATGTGGCATCATGTCCCATCAAGTCATATTATCCTGACACCTGGCTGACCAGACCCAACACTAAACTCTTAATGCTGAGCGCCTAGCAAGGCAGCTGTTAATATCATCTTTATAAGTCTTTGGTATGGCTTGGCTGGGGTCCTCACCCACGACCTCCTGCTTTCGAGGCAGACATTCTTACCACTTAGGTCACCAGAGCAGTCCAACAATTCTAAATTGTTGTGCATACTAACACACATGTAAGAACATGAGAGTCCAAGGAAAAAAAGGAAGTTATTATATATACCAGATATAACTAAAGAATCAGACTGGGACTGTGTTATTTTCATAAGTGGAGGAGGGAATATTTAGCCTATACTTGGGACTTAGCATCCCAGAAATGGGTAGCAATGCAACAGTAGCAGGTCAGGTATTACTATTAAATAAGTAATTACTGTATTTTGCAAACCTGAATATAGGTGAAAGATTGCAATTATTACATCTTTGTGGTCTTTGAAGAAATTTTTATTATTATTCAGTACTTAAATTCAATGATTTGAGAAGACATCATATAGTTCCATGAAAAAATTATTATTTGTTGGGTCTTTAAATTTGTAGCTTGTAGCAACTATGAAATCTGCAAAACTTGGTACTTCTAAAAATAGTATATTTCAGAATGAGGACAAACTCGGTCAAAATAGTTTACACATCATATGCCCAAAATGTCACTGTGATAAATGTCCTAGATCATGGTGGAAAAACATAATACATACAATCTGATCAGAATATTTTCAGAAACAGAGATGTCTGATCATGTCATTAGTTCTCACTGATGATACACATATTCAAAATGAATTCATAATTTGGATGACATAAGCTGACAAAGTCTAACCAATATCTCTTCAGATACACCACTCCATTGATAACTCGCACCCTGACAACTCCCGAACCCGCTTATAACGCGGGGTCAGGTGTGGATCCCACTTTTTAAACCAGAAAATACCAACAAAATTTATCCCTATTTGTTGAACCTGAAGAAAATCGCAATCAAAATTGGTGACAGAAACTCTGATATATTGCTCATTTTATCATTGAAAACAGTAGATAGGACCTGGAAATTTTAATCAACATTATGAAATATAAACTTTTAATAAGAAGTCGTATAATTTGTTACATTTTCTTTCCAAAGGACATTCTTAATATACTGTAATTAATGACATTCAAGGAAATTTTGATCAATGAAAATGTCACTTACGCCTAATGGAGGCAGTACTTTAATAAATAAATATCAATTAAATAACTTTTTTTATCAATTGAAATTTGTGTTCTTGTTCTATCTTTTAGTTCCTTTTAAGTGCAATCATCATAAATGCAATGTGTCCTCTTGTAATTAAACGTAAAATGTGTCAATCTAACGTAACAGCTGTCTGTAAGCGTTTCTCTGAGAACCTAATTAAGTGCAAACAGTGTTTTGATATCAGACTAGCGGAAGCATTTGTTGTATTGTTGCACTAAATAAAAAGCTGGCCTCCTCTTCTATTATCATGTTAATTACGTCTTTTGACTCAAATATAGGAGGTGGAATAAAAATATAAAAAAAAAAATGTTAAAAGGCATACAAATTCTACATGCTTAAAAGAACCAGCAGCCCCAGTCATAAGTCGGTTACCTCATTTCAGTTGATCAATCAATCACTGTTATAAATATTATTGTGTACATAATCTAATCAAACTACGTTAAAATAACCAACTCATTCATAACTGTGATCAAAGAAAGCAAGGCAACCAAGCGAAATGAGAACTTTGCAAAATAAAGAACCTTGTTTCATGGACCACTGTGGGGAAAATGAGTTTCTGAGAATTCCTGAATTTGCATGTAGAGGTATCTTCAGTGATGATAAGAAGTTTCACTACTTGCAATGAAATCACGGCATCATATTTTACTAACTGAACAATACAAATAGTGAGTTTCGACGTAGACGATTATCTCACAAAATAAATGTTTCGTGCTTTTGATAAAAATGAATCTTGTTTGGTAGTGTATCAACAGTTAGTCTAGTTCCCTGATTAGTAGACTCATTGTTTAGCTAAAATAAATTATTCGCCACTCCGGGATCCAGTCTATTTAACAAAACAAAAAGCAGTGACGTAATACATGAAAACATTTGTGTACTGTGTTGGTTGTTGAAATCACGTGGAATCATCATTGTCATCGATCCTTCAGATGTTGGACATTTTGAAAATAAATGTAATTTATACTGAATAAAGAACAACTTCATCAGAAAAAGTGCTTTATTGACAATTATTCTTGATGCAATTATAAAATGAGGATTCAGTCACTAAACAGCCCAGTCTCCCCTCCTTCCTCAACCCCACAGTTCTCTGGATCTCTAGCGGAATTTTTGGGGGTTTCTCGGTAACTTGCGCCCTCGCTTACAGTGCAGTCTACGTTTATGGACCCCAATGTGCATGAGTTATCAAGGGAGAGGTGTATACAGCTGTCTCTAAACTCATAATTAGCCAAGCCAGATGCATGGTCCCCTCATCAGTATGTGCAAATGTCATTCAAGAATCAAATTAGTGTGAGATATTGAGTACATAGGCATATGTGCCGAGTCTGATTGAAATCTGTTAAAAAATACAGCCTTTTGAGCCAAGAAGGTGCCTAAATAATATGAAAAGATGTCCTGGAAACTCCAACGTGCATAAAATTTGGTTATATCAGCCTATAATACAAAGATGAGCCCAAATCTGTTAGGAAATATGCCTCTAAGCTGGTAACATGCTCAACAAATCCAACTCCAGATTGCATGATTCAAATTCATAGATATCACTCATAATTCTATTTATAATTAAAGCTTCTATTCTGGTATCATGCCTAAAAGTCAAGAAATTATTGATGGACACAAGGCTACTGTACAGACAAGATTATAGGACAATGCCATCGTCTGGCCTTTTAGATGAGCTTGATGACATAGAAAATGTGACCAAAATCTGTTCAGATGCACCGACTCATAATTAGCCAAGTCAGATGACTGGTCCCCTCATCAGTATGTGCAAATGTCATTCAAGAATCAAACTTGTGTCAGATAATGAGGACACAGGCATATGTGTCAAGTTTGACTGAAATCTGTTAAGAAATACAGCCTTTGGAGCCAAGCAGATGATGTCAGATTACCTAATTAACATATGTCCCCAGAAATTCCAACTTGCATGAAATCTTGGTTATATCAGCCTATAATACAAAGTTCAATTCAAATCTGTTAAGAAATACAGCTTCATGGCTGGTAACATGCTCCGCGATGTAACAAGCTCCACTTATCTAATTCCAGGTATTTAACCTGGCTAAAATTCTGAGAAATCACTATGATTGATCTCATCCAGTATTTGGGTGATATCGGTGTACATATTAAGTTTGATTGAAATCTATTCAGATTTAAAGCCTTTATTGGGGTAACAAGTCTAAAAGTCAAGAAATTATTGATGGGCAAGGGACATATTGTGTAACACAACAGATAAGGGAAACAGGACAAAGCCATCACCTGGCCAGTTAGATGAACTAAGAAGAATTGAAATTAAAATACTTAATAAATTCAGATGCCTTTGCCTTGTTTGACATTAAGAAAACATTTGATACGCAGAGGATATTTTCTTTTCCTATGTTAATACCAGACATATTTCATCATATGGCACCAAACATGTGATATTTTAATGAGTGGCAAAGCCATGAGTTAAAATATATTGTTTTTGGTACAACAAGATGAAATATGTCTGGTATTAACGTAGGAACAGAAAATTTTCTTTATATTATATACCAAAACTTGCTCCAGAATATAAGTTTTCAACATCAAACTCACTCATAGGCTGATCATATAAATATATGTTACATAAGAAAGCAATAAAATTTGGTTGACTTAATTTGTCGCAGTAAAGTAAATTTTTGTCATTTTGAAAATTATTTGACCCTATCTGAAAAGAATCAAGTCTGATTCAGCAATGAATAATTTCCATACCTGTAGTTTAAGGCAGTTTCCATTTATTTGTTCAAGCTCACAAAGTACTTGTTTTTGTTGTTGCAGGTACAATGTTTGTAGGGACACACAATCAAGCATAACTTAGCAGGATGGGAAATCTTATATTTTCACATATATATAAGAACATATTTTTCACATGTGAAAATATAGGAATGAAAAAAATATGAAAATTATTTCGCCAGTAAGTCTCTGCATTTTCATATGTATATAATAAATATATTTATTATATAATGCTCACTTTTATGACATCACAACATAAAAATCTTGAATCACACTGCTGAGTAACTCAGCTATGCCACACAGCAGCATCAATGAGTAATGTCAAGTCCTTAATGTTATGTGATAAAGAGAACATAAACTTCTGTTCATTCTGATATGAAATTTATAACACTTGTTGAATAATAAACACTATGCCATTCACTGCCATAAACTCAAGGAATATTTTATTATTTTACTCATTTTATAAATTCATAGCAAACAAACCCTCATGCAAGATTGCTATATATTACACAAAATTTTACCTGATATTAAACTTCATGTTCAAAAACAGACCATATAATGCAGTTTTCTGTTTGCGAAAAACCTCTAACCTGTCTGAATTCTTCAATCAACATGGTCACTGTCCATCCCCATGTGATGTATTCCAGTACTGAAGGCTTATTGGGTTTTAGATCTGTCAGCACAAAGTAGGTAAATATGGCAAGGAAGATCAAGTAAGCAATCTGAAATGAGGAAAGGATTTACATGCACAAGGTAAATTATTGTTTTATTATTAATAGATAAAAATACTTATTACATGCTCAATTAATCTCATATACTTCATCTGGTGTTCAATACAGCTGTTCATATCCGTTATTTCCATGTCACACAACCAGATTCAAACTACTTAGGTGTCTTCTTTCATTTACAAATGTCAAACCTTCATAAATCCTAATTCATTTTGGGTTTCATTCATACAGTAAAAGGTAAATATATTTCAGTAGTGGGGTATGCAATAAATGTAAAACTGCATTTATGTTTTATTATAAGTTTGAGGAAAGAATTCATTTTATATGGCTTGAATATATCTCAACAGCTTTGACATATCCCAATGCATATCAAACTTTCTCCTTCCACCAACTTGGAAGAAAACAACAAATTTGCTAGTTTTGAGTATATATCAATTATGTCTTGCTTCATATGGTTGAAAAAGTCTGTGCCATCCTTATAAAAAGTATTTCAAGTAAGTTACTGTAAAATAATCAACATCTCTCATTACTGCAGAAAAAACCTTCAAAATATGTATTTTTTACCAATACATACAATTTTGTCCATCAGCTGATTTATGTGGTGGCTCTAATCATTGATCTTTATGAATTTTTGGGATACAGCAATTGTTGATGCCAAAAAGAGCATGATCACTATTCTTACATAAAAACAAAAACAAGAGACTTTTAAATTTTCAGAGGCAATTTAAAGTTTCTCTTAATTCTTTTCCAGGCAAAACATGCTCCCAATCAGTTGATGTCAAACAGGTAAGTGTCTTGCAAGAAATCCTACTCCTAAAAAAATCAGGAAATAACTACTTTAGTGAATCATTCATTAGCATCTTTATAATTTCTGCTGAATCAAACAAACAACACATGTCTGGCAACTTTACAGATTCTGTATCATACCTTTTATTGATACACGATAAAGAATATACCTCACTGTGGAGCAGATGAGATGAAAAATCCTGTTTGTGCATATTGTTATTTCTAGTGCTCTGAATGAATAATATGTGCTGGGGCAAGAGAGAACATCTTATTTCTCTACTCAAAAAATGTGTGACTGAAGAACCTAACAGGAATGCATGTTTTCATTTTCAGCAATATACACACAATGGGGAATCCAGTAATTTCTTTCAGATGTGACCTGGAAAAAGGATAAATATATAGTTCACTACAGGGAAATGATATCCATTTAAATCCACTAATGATTCAGATGATAGAGATCTCATCTCACCCCATCTCAGCAATATCTTCTATATGAGTGATTGCATTCTTCAATAGTGGGTTTAATGTTTTGAAGCTTGTTTGTCTAATTTTCATTCCATATATTTTGCCAAACATGAAGAACCATGCTGATTTATGCAATATTTGATGTCAGAACAAGGAATCTTCCTTCTGGAAATGAATAAATGCAGTGCAACTCTGGCTGCATATTTTGCCAATTCATTTCCATTAATACCAGTATGACCAGGCATACAACAGCACAGAATACTTTGCTCAGACTGCACGAGCAAACCATGTTTCTATAAGATTTTAGATATTAACAAGTTATCAAATTAAAATTTTGTCCGGCTTCAGTGTGGAAAAGGAATCCAATAAGGTGATGAATTGCCTTTGGGAGGTTTCAATGTAGTTCAAACATCTAAGTAAGGCTGTAATTTAATGGAGAATTTATCCTGTACCCATATCAAGATGGAGGTGCCATTGCATGATGCAACAGCAGCCCCAACCACCTTGCCTCCACCTTTTGAACTGTCAGTATACAAGGGCACATATCGGGCTCTGATTTCATTGAATTTGGTTTTGAAAAAAGAGATGATTTGTTGATGACATTTTGGTTTTGGTAACCGCAATGGTGATTTGCAAAGACAGAATTCAGCAATAATGTTTTTGCTGCTTTTGTGTGAGGATGTATAAGTATGTCAAATATTGGAATGTAATTTGGTTTCTGAATGTACAAATTATGGTATTTGATCTTAAAGACAATATCATATACAAGATTTGATGGATTAGAAGGCAGTTTGGGAGTATATTGGAGAGTTTAATTTGTTCATCTGAACTGAGATAAAGTAATGTTTCATTTGTCCCAACACTGAGATTTTTTCAAAAGTTCCAGAAGCTCCCAAATTCAAAAGTCCTTATTGTGTATTGGATCTAGCATTTGCTGGCAAGATTTAAAAGCTGATCCATACACAGTCAGCCCATATTCAAGTTTTCAGCTCACTAAAGACCTGTATAATAAAGATCTTCTAGTTTCCTTCCCAATCTATTTCCATGACTCGTATTAAATCTAGGGCTTTGTCATGTATTCCTGAGGTATCCAACAGGCAGAAGAAAAGTTGGTTTATTGTAAAAAAAAAAAAAATAAGCCCTATAAATGTGATCTCCTCCAAAACAGGGATAAAGAACCTTAAAGACAGAGTTTGGGGGTCATCATGAATTGTATGAAATTTTGAGAGGAACACATACACTTTTTTATTTTGAAAATTTGAACCTGTTTTCTTCTGCCCATTTCTGAACTCTTTTAAGCTCATCTATTGCAGACACTCAATAACATGGATACTCTTTGATCTATAATAACAGATCCAAAAACTCGTCAACATAAAATGTGTTTACTAATTTCCTGGATTATGACATTGCACTATGCTGTTAATATTGATGCTGAATAGGATGACTGACAATATGTCACCCTGCGATACAACATATCCTATGGATAAATTTCAAAAAGGGTTGAATCTTCCTTAACTCTGAAATTTCATTCAAAACTTGGAAATAAAGTTAGGAAGGAGGCTCACTAGACTAGGTTCAATAGGTCATTAATTATTCCATGTTTTCATCTGATCTCACAGACTTTCTCCAAGTACAAAAAGATGCAAACTATGTATTCTTTCTTTATGAAAGTTTCTCTAATAAATGTTTAGAGTCTAATAAACAGTTTATTGTACATCTCAGGCATCTGAAGCAACAATGAATGTCTGATAGTAGTTTGTTGGACTCAAGGTACCAGAGGAGTCCATCATTCATCACCCAATCCATGGCTTTGCAAATACAGCATGTAAATGATACAGGAATGGTCTGCATTGTCTTTTCAAGGCTTAGGTAGAAGTATCAAGATATCACAATTCTGTACATTTTATTACTGTCCAAGTGTACTGAGAGCTGTATCAGGTAAATGTTTCAAATGTTCAAGTGGACATCAACTAGTCTTGATGAAGTGCAATGAGCTCCATCAAGAATATCTTGTATTTCCTGAGTGAAAGAGATATTGTAATCTTCAGCATTTACTGATTTGACATTTTGAGGAGCCTTACCTTTTGGATTTTTAACATGGTATACATTTTCAGAATCATTATTTTTGTGAGGAGATTTTTGAGAATATTTGTGCCAGTGAATCAGAGATTTCTGGCAAGGTTGTGACCAATTTATCAGAATGTTTCTTAAAATGTATGATGCAGCTCTTTGTTTTTTATTGATGAGTTTTCAGTTCATATTCCATACAGATTTAATAGAGGAGTAAGTGTTCAGCCTAGAAACAGGGATCTCCATGTTTTCATCTTGCTGTCTATAATGGTACAAATATGCTTCAGATTGGTATATTACTATCAGCCATATAAATCTTAAGGATTTACAAGTTTGCACAATTGTCACAAGACAACAACAATGTTGGTATATACAGAATTTACTCAGAGTTTCAGTTATTTGATTTTCATTGAAATTCCTTTTCAAATTCCATGATGATATCTTTGCATGCATCACCAACCAGGGCTTATTGTCAAATTTTGGAATTGATGAAAATGTTGGTATGTATTGTATACCCAGCAATATTTGAAGCATATTTGTAAATGATGGATCTATTATATTATCAAAATGGTCAACATTCAAATTTTATTCACAGAGATACACAAACATTTCACAATCTGCATTGTTCAATATCTCTCTCTGCTCTAAGCTGCATGGTTTTTGGAGTATTACTTTGGAGCTATGATGGAAAGGGGTCACTAGTACAGAAGCTGTCACCAACTTCCTAAGTGAAGTCAAGTACCAAGAGATGGGTTCTAGTTAGATCCAAGGATGAGTAGAAGCCTGTAGCAATATACATACAAATATATGCCTTATCATTAAAATGGCATTGAGTTTGGAAACAGAGTATCGCAGCTGCTAAAGTCACCAAGTACAATAAAAGGTACTGGCAACTGTTCAATAAGTTAGTCAAGATCAAACTAATTGATTGCTTTGTTTGGATGGAGATTACTGAACAAAGTATAAGAGCATTATGTATGGACATGAGAACAGCTACAACTTCTAAAATACTACTGAGATTAATTTGGCTGTGAGGAGTTAGGATTTATTAAGGGCTGTTCCAGTAAAACATATACCCCCCAGGGGGGAAGGCACTTTCAAATTCAACCAACCCACAACAGAAGCAATTTTAAAAAATTAAGATCCACTGTCAGATATGTTTTAATTGAAAAACACTGCCCCCTACAGAAGCATATTTTTTTTTACATAATTTCTGGCTATGGGTTAGTGGGTGGTAGAAGCGATTTTAATATTTGGTTGGGGACAGAGGCGATTTAAATGACAGCTGGCTGGAGGTAATCTACTGAATTCTTATAGATCATATAATCACAAATTTTCTTGGTGGCTTATTATTTGTAGATGTCACTGATCAGTCCCTTAATACTTACTAATTTAATGTCCATGAATATAGATTTTATATAGGGATTTCTATTCTAATACAAAAATCATGAATTTGTATCCTTACTAAACTGTGTGTTTACTAAAGTGATCACAATGTTTTGCTATTTTTCTTTGTTCTCAGGCATGCAGCTTTTGATTAGAATACATGTAATAGTTAAATTTTGTATTGCTTTAAATGTGTGGTCAGCTGCTCCGATTCCCTTGTTATTATTTTTTTCAATAAATGTTTTGGTAAACTTATAATACATATTTGTCAGAAAAAACCATTAATGCCTGTGAAAGCAATGTCCTTTATTTCTACCTACTTTTACACTATATCATTTCTTGTAAGAACACATACTTCAGTTACCAACGTCTTATTTTTATGTCTTGTTACAAGACTAATATAAAGTTTTAAAAAAAAGAAATATAGCAAGTCAAACATTTTTATATCATAAATTAGATTTTAAAAAATGGATGAAAGTCAAGGAATCATTTTTTCCCAGAGTACTTGTAAAATCAATGTCACTGCAGTTAACTGTATTGTCAACAGCATCATCATCGTCACCGATGGCCTAGCAGTAACATTCTGCACTTTTAATCCAGTTGTCACAGGTTCTATCTCCCACTTCTAGTCTTTCATACGAGTATTATACCTATGGTCTGAGGGCTTTCATAGCAGAGTATAAGATGCTTATGATATCTGAGGAGCTTCCATGGCAGAGTGGTACAAGATGCTTGTCATGTGGTTACTTGAATACAGTGTGTAAATGAAAATGTTGCCAGTTACTTGTGGAAGGTCAGTGGTTCTACATAAGTGGTGTTTGGTGTCTCAAAAGTCCTTGGATTTTCTTCAGCAGTAAAACTGGCTGCCATATATAGATTCTCTTCATCTGAAAATGATGTAAAGGCCATAATGATCTACCGAAACCGGAGATCTCATGTTTAACTGACTTCAGTCTTTGGAGATAAACATCAAATCAACAGAGGCTCCATGTGCCCTAGTGTACTAAGGTGCTCGCTTTTACAGATCACTTGCACATCTGTCAGAGTGAGTTTTTGTCACAGATCAACCAATTTGGGTTGGTGGTCTTTCGGGGTTCTTCCTCCACCTAAGACATGTATACTATTACCCCCCCCAAAAAAACCCAAACCAAAGTAAATCAACCAACTAATCAACTGTGGCAACAGCAGCAAAAGTACTAGTCCATCACTTTTGCCACAGCTGTTAGAGTTTATAAAGTTTGACTCCAGCAATTTTTGTAGACCTTTGAATATTGTCAATTATGCCTTTCTGACCGTTACCTAAAAGTCATCATCAGTTGGTACAAATGGGTTTTTCGTAGTGAGCATATGAGATGGAGAAGTCTTGAGCAATCCTGCATCACACGCTGCCAAAAAGTTTACATTTTAGCTCACTTAAAGTTTTTCTAACAATGTCCATTGTTCCAACCAGAACTGTTATAACTTATTCAAGCTATATTCACTGATATCTGGAGATGTGCATCTGTAATAAATATTTGTAACAAAGTAAGAGAATGCATCAGTGCTTTTCAGTGATGCATTTGAATTGAGCTACAACCAGAATCAACAAACCAAAAAAAAGAAATTATTCACATCTCTCTGGCAAAAGTACAGTGTATAATCATAACCTGCCAAAAGATTTTTCAATCTTTAAATTTGTCGAATTTTTTCCAACCATACTGATTCAGTGGACATAATCACCAGAATGGACAGAAACAGACCAGAACAGATATAACCAAGTTAAAATCAATTTGAGTAGCTAAATTCACGTGGTTTAGTTAACTGTATATCCTTTATTGTCTTCCCTTTGAGGTAATTTCTTAATGAAGCTGAGAAAATAATGTTGCACACATCAAAAAAGAGGCACACTTCTACTCATTATAGTTGTTTATTATACTTCTCCATTCCAGCCTGTTCTTATGATCTTGTCCTCCCACATACTGTTTGTCATGTTTATGATATGTATCTAAATTTGTCATTTACTTTTCCTACTACTATACTAATTGTTTGTGAATATGCATATCAATGTGAAATGCAATGGGGAGACGAAATCCAAGATAGAAAACCTCTACATTTCTGGATGTATTCTGCTTGGATTCCATGTTGCTGCACAAAACTCAAGAGTTCAAGACTCGCTGTACTAATTCAGTTCCCATTGTAAACCTGTGCAAACACAATGATATTAAAATTCAACAACTTAAAATTATGAGTGCTCATGATCAAATCTGTATCAATATAGACACATCTATGACGACAGCTTTTGTGAAAAGAAAACCATAACAGCTGCACCATTTTCTGGATCTACACAAATTTGAAATGTGTGCTTTCAATACTACACCAATGAGTTGGGTGCTGGTTTCAGTAATGAGTTTTCCAAACTCAGGTCTGTAAAGGGACGGAAATTATGTTAATAAAACAATGTTCCTGACTTTTTTCAGTTACAAGTAGGACAAGCTCTCAAAAGATTCTTTTTACTACAATCTTACTTTCATTATCAACCAATCAGGGACAGTAAAACCATGTATACACTATTTTATCTTCACTGATTTATAGTATGGTTCTCATTCTTTTATATCTGTAGTAATGTGAGTCCTTCAACAACTCTCAACGGTTGTATGCCTTTTTCAACCATGCTGACTGGACACACTGTAAGATAATGTTCAAGTAACAGAAATACCATGGGATAACCAGAGACCAATCAAATCAAATAAAATGGTTAAGTTATCTCCCCTGCAGGGATGCTGCCAGGATTTCAGGATTTAATCTAAGTTTTGTGTGCGTGTGATCTCCAATGAGGAAGTGGTGGTGGGAGGAATAGCCACTGTTAAATATCTCTCTACACTTAAATATCTGTCACCCTTTCTTACTGTTCCACTCTGTTAAGGCTCTACTGAAATCAAAATACTCAAAAGAGATGTTATCTCTAGTTGTATAGCGATTATTACTGTGATGTCATTGAGCATGGTCACGTGGTTGTGGTGGGGTCTTGGTTGGGATGGCAGAAAGACCATAGGCTTACTCCATATTTGACAGCTAATTACGATGTTGTCAGAAGAATTAAACTTTTTCTAAAAATTCAGTTGGACTCTGATTATATACTTGATTCACAGTCAGTGAACAGATTCTAAAATTGATGTGTTTATTTTGGAGCCATGTTCCTCCATCACATTCAAGATCTGAATATACCAAAGGTGAAATTAGAACAGCTGCATCCTAAATTACTATCATGACAACTTTAAATGTTATTTAATGTGAGACTTTAATGCTAGAACTCATATCTTCAGTGATTTTTGGGTTAAAAAATGAATTTCTTCTCAAACAACTCAATTTGGTGCAGATTACATTGTTTTTTAATGTTACTGAGAATTCTTGATATGTAAAAATTGCACAAGAAACGAACAACATCAGATCAGGAAATTAATACCACTTGGGAAAAACTGCTAGGAATATGCAGAAATAATGATAGTATTATTTAAATGGAATATGTGGTTACAATACGGTGCTTGGTTACAATACGGTGCTGGTTCTATAACTTTGCAAAATACATCTCATACAACTATTCTGTTGTTTCTAACAACACTGTAATATGGTAATAATTTTTGCACACATGAAGTTGACCCACTTTTTACTTTAGTCCCTTGCTAATTAATAGTTTTAATTTTACAACAAAACTAAGCACATTTTACCTTTTGACAATAATACATGATCACAAATATTTAGATTGTAAGAAAACAGAAGTTACAATTTTATTAAAAGTATTAGTACCAGTAAAACTAAAGGAGATGGTAAAAAAGAATCAGGATGAACAGATTAGTAGTGTAGTAAAGAATCCATATATCAGAATGACATCAAGAATTTTTTCATCAATCATTAGTTAATGACACTGCTTCAAAATGTTGTGTACTAGATAGTAGTAAGCCAATTTGTAATAAAGATACCAAATGATGGCTTGGAACTAAGTGCCAAAAGGTCTGCAGAAAATATCAACATCCTCAAAATAGACATAGGAATAACCAAACACAAACAGGACAAATTTTATCCATCTTGCTTTGAGTTTACACAGTCAGTTTCTTATGTTTAATGTCATTCAATTTTTGCACATAGAGAGCATGTACTTCATTTGGCAATACATCTGCATGATATGAAAGTTAGTCTCGTTATTCTTTTGTTGCCATAGTGGTTCTGCCAACTAGAGATCTACACACACTTAATTATGTTGTATGGGGATTCTCTGATGATCCCTTTAAGCATTAATCTGTTGATTGTTTCTGAATTTAATATGATCCTCCTCCTCTGTGTACGAATATTATTCTGTGCTGAGAACTCCTTTCATTGTCTGCTGTCTGAAATGCATACGCATAACTAGCGTGAATAAGTTACTGTTCTTTATGGTTGTACAATTTTCAACATCTCACAGGTATGGCCCCATAGGTATTCTCTCTTTGATATCTCTGTTCCATAAAGAAAAGTTTTCACTAACATGAACTCTGCCAAAGATTCACTTCCTTGAATCAGTGCTTTGCTGCCTCTTATGCCAGATTTTTTTCTCTTCCATAATGCTGTATTAGGGTTTTAAGTCCAACATTCCCATAGTCTGCTTGTTCAGACATGGGTATCTTTAATAAATATAACCGGCATCCTGTCCATCCAATGCGTACATCAGACTCGCACTCAACATCAATTTTGGGCTCAAAATCACACACTGGTATTTCAAGTGACATTTTTCCAATGTCCAACAGACTGATATACATGAAATTCATTGTCATCATAACTATCACCAGCCAGTATTTGCCAACTGAAAACGTCGTCTGACTACAAACCCTATTGTGATTCGGACATTTTGGTTTCCTGTGTGGCCCTTATTTGAAACACGCATTTGTAAAACTTCCACAATGAAAGTAAGGTTAAAACTACCATAAAATGCCTGTTCCAGAGCCCAATGAACCAATCAAATTTAGTTTAACAGCCATTCATGTCGAACCGAAGTATCCAGCTATTTTAATGTTTGCCTTCCTGCATCTGGATGTCGCATCAAACGCTGCGATATTGCTACTGGAAGCGTGAGTTATGTCATGAAATGCACTTTTAAAGTTAAAAGTTGAATAAAATTGCATACTGCGCAAAGCACGCTTTATATCCGCGACGTTGACGTAATTTGCGGAACGCGTATCACTGTTTTAAAAGTACACTAATTCGTACAAATTAGGTGCACTCGCGTGTACTGGCATCATTTTCTGACCCAATGTTTTATTCACGTTAGACTGCTAGGAGGGGGTTAGATGCGATTTTAAATATATATTTGTTTTTTTTTCTGACAATCCCACTAGCTATTACTCATTTTGTTAACACAACCCACAACAGAAGTGATTTTCCTAATCAGCCTTCCACTGTCAGAATCAAAATAGCTTGAAACACAACCTCCTACAGAAGTTTTTTTGAAGTGCCGTCCCCGGGGGTGGGTGGGGTGGTGGTGGAATATATGTTTTACTGGAGCAGCCTAAGATGAACACTGCTCCAGTGGCCTTAACAGAATTTCTTGGAAAATTGCAGTAGGTGATGAAGTTGTTTGCATTACCTCTATCACATTCTTTTCTAGCTACATGGTCATAATCATTAAGTATGATTACTGTATGAAAATCTACCTTCATACTTTAGCAAGTGCATTGTATTATGGTTTCAAACATGTTTTATGGAAGTGGTCAAAGTATCAGACTTCTGGGTCTCCCATACAAAGTGCTCAGTTGAGAGAGTACAGTAATGTAATGATCTGCTACCAAATCAACCAATTGCAAGTACAGCTAATTTTGAGTACTATGATTAATATTCATGTCAAACTTACATTATGAATAATGAAGACTGTGATAGGGGCTGTGTAAAAGTAATAGACAGCACTGAATAGACAAATTTTGTTCTTAGATGGATCAGTGAATATTCCGACTTTGGAAAACCTATCCTTGCCATGCTTGTATTGGGATGTTTGTGATCCAGATGCATCGGTGTCTGGCTTGTTCTTGTTTTTGACAACCATCTCTCCTGGTTGCTGTTCTACCTCTTTTTCCTTCCTATCCTTGCCATGCTTGTTTTGGGATGTTTGTGATCCAGATGCATCAGTGTATGGCAAGATCTTGTTTTTGGCAACCATCTCTCCTGGTAGCTGTTCCATCTCTTTGTCCTTCCTGAACTTTATCTTTAGTATCCAAATGGGGATAATGGTGGAAAGAAAGATCTGACAGAAAGAAGAAAAATAAAAATCATATAAGCATGCATTATACTATTACCTAGATCTCAGAAGCTGCTGTGTGTAGTGTGAAAGATCTCATCAGTATGAAAGATCTCAGAAGCTGTCATCTTAGTGTAAAAGATCTCATGAGTGTGAAAGATCTCAAAACTATTACGTGTAGTGGGAAAAAACTCACCTGTCATGTGTAGTGTGAAAGATATCTGAAGCTGTCATGTTAATTGTGTAAGATCTCAGAAGCTGGTACATGCAAATTGTGAAAGATCTCAGAAGTTGACATGTAAATTGTGAAAGAACTCAGAAGCTGTCATGTGAATTGTGAAAGATCTCAGAATGTGCAGTTTGTGAATGCTGTAAAACTTTCAAAATCATGTAAATGTTCTAGAGTAAAACCTCAGAATTTAAATACAGGACCTGAGATTATTGATTATATGTCTAGAGTATCATTACTGTACTTTCCACTTGTTTTTGATGGGCAAAATATAACTGATTTTTTCTTCTGTCTAAATACATATACAAATGTATTTAATTCAGTATCCCAAAAATTAATAAATGATGCCCAAGCCCAAAATTATCACCTTCGAGACTGGGCTACACCCAGGTACTATGATCAACTGTATCACTTTACATGCAAGTTAATAAAATAACAAGAGGTCCAACAAGGCTTGATATTGCTCCCCTTGATTACATAGCGTAACAGATGACCAAAGAACACAAACCGAATTTCTTTTTTTTAATACCGCTCTTTGGATTCAAGATTTCAGTGACTAGAACCAAAGTTATTACAAGTATCAAACAGACTATTCTTTGCAAATTTTAATCTGTCTGTTTGACATTCTGACCAAACTGACTTGTGTCAAATAATAGGCTACCTAAATTCCAGACTGAAACTCCAATCCTGGTCCCAATATTTTTCAGCTGTGAAGTTTGTACAGCGTATCAATAACCCACATTATATGCATCAGTGTAAAGTATTTAGCCTGAATGCATCATGGTTCATTCATATAAACACCAATAACCAGATAACTAAATAAACTTAGACATTGTAACATTAACATTCTCTATTTCTACCTCTCCAATCATAGTCCCCAGTTATCATTTGTGCAGATGTATATGTTCTTTTTACAGTCCTACATTTTCTTCCAACTCAACCACAATCCATGTACAATATAAAAGCTTAGACTTCAGAAGTAGCTGCTAATCTTTTTACCTGCCAGCTCTCTGTGTACTGTGCCATCCTTCCCTTCCAGATGAGATTGAGCTTGGTCTGACAGCAAGCATGTCCCATGAACTTCATTAGAACATTTACATCTGCCAGTGTAAACAGCGTGGTATTGCCATAATTGTTAAGCTGCCTCACTAAAAGCTGATGTGCTAACTGCTTGTCTTTTCTGTAGCACTCTCCTAACACTGCTGTGGCAAAGTCTTCATATTTTCTGAGTGTGTAGAAAGTGAAATTTAGTGTAGTGTAACATTAGTAACTTACCTAATCCAAAACTTTCTCATTATGTCATATATGTAAACTTTACTGCTAGAGACACAAGGTTGAATTCTTAACTGAAGTTTTATATTTGAAACCTAGCCACTAAAATGGAGAAGGAACATAAAAATAAGTACTACTATCAGTGAAACAATATATAAGGCATAATCATTTAACTAAATTTTAAGTTTCCTCCCTTGTCATATAAATTGATCTTTAAAACTAATGCATTTCTACTAGTTACTAATTTCAGCAAGACCATAAAAGTTGGTTACCACTGTTAGTAATTCAAATTATATTTGGTAATAAAAATTACATACTGTACCATAAGTACTGAGGATTTAAATCCTCCAGGCCAAAAATCAATATAATTATTCCTTTTCTCTGATAAAAAGGTCTTCAAGGATAATGTGATAGCCTTAATCTATATGTTTGTCGCTTTTTCAAAACTATCTCTCTTTTTAGTACCCTATCACTTTCTAAAAAAAGTCATCAGACTTTGTATTTTATTTGTCAATATAGAAACTACAGTTTCATCTCTTTGTGATTGCTGGAAGGATGTATAACATGTCAAATTAATTCTCACTGTAGATGATGCCATCACTGGTTATTTACAAGTGATAGTTATATCTAACTATCCATAAGTATAACCACACAAATATGCTGACAACATGATGACAAAAACGACAACCTTGGCAGAAATCTTGAGAACCATTTTTGTCTAGTAAAATATATTTCTTTGATAATACATACCCAATTGTAATAGTTTCGGAAAACTACTACTACCTCACAAATCCAGTCCTCCCAGATAAAACATTTTTTAAAATCTCAAAAGCTAAGTTATCTGCCAATCTATATGGCAGTTAGATAGAGTGATCTCCCTTTGACACCAGGATTAGTGCCAAATCCCATGAATTTTTCAGCTACTACTGAAGCAGAAGGCATACTCTCAATATCGATATAACTGCAAGGAGGCTGGGAAGGTATATATGTATTATCATTGAGGAAGTATTACTGAAGAAACATATTTTACTAGAAAAAATTGTTTTTTTCAAATATATTTTATTTACCTGATCATAACACCTTAGGATAAGAGGTGAGGGAGAAACATCCCCTTTCCCAGAGAGACCATCTCTGGTCCCCTAAGGTATGTGAGACAGCTTCTAGACAACCTGACTGGAAAAAAGACTCTAATATTGGGGAGCAGCTTTGAAGAGGGAAACTTTTCCCTCCCCCAAATCCAGTGGCAATCATGAAGCCACGTCCTTATGAAGCTGTCAAATTACCCAGGAAGGTAACCTTTTGCGCCACAGTTATAGGTCCCACCAGCTCGAGTTGAGCCTTTTAGGATGAAAGATCTCCGAGATAAAAGCTGGAGAAATGTACTAGAATCTCCATCCAATGGCATGTATAATAGTGAACAATTTTGCTCAAATAAAATTTTTGTGGTGACTCTCATAACATCATGAACATAGATGCCAAGCAATTCATTGGTATGAGCTTATTTCTGAAATGCGGAACATATATTCCATTGCCTTTGTAAGTATTTATGGTTGGGGGAGATATCTGGATTGAGCAATTTTCCCACCAGTGGTTGTGAGAACTGTTTGTTTCTGAGAGCATATTTTAAAAAGATCCACATGTGCAAATTGAGCAACTCTAGGCTGGGATGAAACACTCTGTTTACTTGAATGTTGAGTTCCAGAATTAGATGACTAAAATCTTGAAATGGTATGAAGTCGGAGATGTCCCTACTAACAAGGAGACTGAGAATAAGATCAAGAAAAGCAGGTGATATCATGTCTTACTCCAAGATAAAACTTGCCTCCTGTTTTATAGCCTGTAGGTTTTGTAGGCAAATCACAGCAACTACCTGGAAGCTTTTTGAATGGGGACACACCTCTTGCAAATCCACACTGCTTGCATGGCCTGCCCAATGGGCAGCATTTAAAACCCACAGTTGCATTCCATCATGAATCAAGGAGCAAAAAAGAGTTGATTTTGAATGCACTTAGGTTGAAAACCAAGTAAAGGGTGCTATGTATGTAGCTCACAGAAACCTGGGCAAAGGAGAAGGTGCACTGAATGTGATACCGAATTCCCAGGAAACCACTTGTCAGGTCCATATATATTGTCATGGCAAATTTTCCCCAATCATCAGCAAAAGATTGGAGCCTTCCCTTAATGGGATCTGTGATAAGGGGCAAGAGCATGAAGGTGGTGTCATTTGATATAGAGAGGGTGTCGTGGAGAGAACTGCTGATAAAAACAGTCACCTTCCCTTTGCCTCTTCTCCACTATAGTTTGGGAGAGCTGTGGTTTTTGATGATTGAATATTTGGTAGGACTGTTCAAAGTGGCCTGTGCTATAGGGATGTACCTGTGATCTTTTGTTGATGGCCTTGTAAATTCCTCCACTGTAGCCAAGACTGTGTGGGATAGACAGAAGGTTAATTGGTGGCTTATTTGTGGATTCCATCAACCTGGTGCTTAAAAACGAGATTATATGATTAAGGTTGCTTTTATGAAATGTGGAGGTTGAGAGCTTTGCATCTCATTCCACCAGTTGTAAATTTGTATCTGGTGTTATGGCCATAGCCATAGTATGCTGGTCTTCTGAGTTTAAGAAATGGGCCATTATATAAATAGGCTCCCTTGCATATCCAGTGAGATTCAGGCTGGGAGAAGGTAACCCGTGTTCCACCTACTGAAAGATCGTCATAGATACTAGATCAAACACTGAGCCCCCAGTCACGACACTACACATCAACTGCTTGGTATCCAAATAGAAAAATGGTGCATGGGGCTTGTAGAACCACCAAATACAATGCATGGGAAGGCATCTGCAAGAAAAAAGCATCCATAGACTTGTAATTGATGATGTAAACAGCCCAAAATATCAGTAACTTTGTCAGATTGTAGAAGCAACTGAAAGTAGATTCTTCATCAGTCAATAATCACCCGATATCAGAACTGAAGAACAGGCAGGTATTGCAGAGGAACAAGGACAGAACTCTGATAGGATTAGGCAGAAAACTTCTTCAGTTCAGGCCTGTAAGGCTGAGTCTTTATGCATCATATTAAGATCTAATACTGAATAGGATACTTAGGAGCCAATTTTTGTCATTTCGAATTAAGGTAGTGAAGCTGATGTCTCTTGTGCTACCTGCAAAGTAGTTGGAAAAGAATGTCAAGGATGGTGGCTCACCACATTTGCAGCATGTCATGAATTAGCTCCTGTTATTTCCATGGTGTCACTAAGTAGAGGCTTCCTTTGGGTTGCAAAGTCTTGAGGATGAACGAAGAAGCAACTCTTGTAAACTGAAACACCAAGTTGGACATCATATGCCAGAAGTGTCTATTGGCACTTTGCAGGTTAGAGTGACCCATGAAATTGCCTGTATAAACTGGACATTGTCCACAGGAAGTGCTTAACAGCACAATGTGGGTTAGACTGATACATGAGAGTTCCTCAAAAACCTGGATGTCATGAGCAGAAGTCCTAGAAACACCATTCTTGTCAGACTGATCCACAATAATGCCTCTATAGACATGATGTCATATGCAGGAAGTGCCTAATGGTACCACACATGTTAGACTGATCCATAGCGTGTCTTTACAAACTGGATGTTGTTTGCAGGAAGTTACATGATGCACTACAGGGTTAGATGGATCCAAGAAAGTGCCTCTGTAAATGAGACATCATTTGCAAGAAGTGCCAAGACTGTGGGTAAGACTGCTGTGTAACTGGGTTAATGAACTGGTTTCTTGGTTAATAAAGTACCAAGCTGGGCATCATATGAACGAAGTGCTTAGTGGCACTATGTGAGTCATTAACTGGTCAAAGTCTGTTGTTCTGGCAACTGATATTAAATGATCAATAGTTGTCGTGGCCAATGGAATCAGAGGCATATGGCCAAGTCTAGTTGTGAAGGAACAGGGTCATCTTGGCCGGCATGATGTTGTCCATTTCTTGAGCTTGGGATGGGGTTCAGGATATTGATCCATGTAGCCAGTCCTATTTGTGATATGTGAGATGGCATTGAGGCTGTTTTTGCTCTTTATCTTGCTCCCCAGTAAATGATATGGTCTTGAACCACTGCATGCAGACAGATGATGTTTTTGTCCCTCAAGGTGTGTTTCTGTACCTTCCTCTTTGGTACCCATACAACTGCTGCCCATTTACTTCTGTTCATAATATGCAAGTCTGATATGTATGTAAAAAATAACAACCCGAGCAAGCTACACATGCAGAGTGTTTATCAGTCTGGTCTCGCCCATTGTCTAAATCTGTAAGAGAAAAGCAGAGCAGACAATATATACATGTGTAGTGCGGCATGTATACTGCTTCATGAACTTAGGAGTGTCCATGCAGAGGTACACACAATGACAATTAACTGTAAAAGGGCCCATGTAGGCTGTACAGGTAGAGAATTATAGCATCACTAATAAATCTCACAAAGAGGGTGCTAAATTATCAACTACAGAAACAAGTTATCTGTTGGAAGGTCAAGTTTTGACTGCCTATACAAGTAAAATCACTGAAGCGTCACCTATAGTAACTATGAAACTGGACGCTATAAGTAAACAATGTATAGAAAACTTACCTATATGTATCTGACCAAGGAGGAAGCTATAAAGTAAAATAAATGAGTTTTCTATAGTACCTACATATAAAAAGGTACTGAAGTGTCTAAGTGTGGTCTAAGTGTGTGAAGATGGCAAATTGATAACACTGACAAGTGGGAAACACTGTCATTGATGAAAGAAGAACAGAAATGCCAGAAATATATAGATGGAACATACTTCCATTTGAAGATCAACTCCAGCTTTAAGGTTATAAACTTCCAAACTGCTTTGTATGGATTTTGTGAGGCCTCTCTGTCTATAAGAGAGGTGATACTTGGCACGAGTGGATGAAGTAGCTGAAGAATTAATGCAATTTGGTGCCAATCCCACTATCAGCATAAGATTACTCTAAGTGCCACCTTGGTGGGTAGATAACTTTTAGCTTTTTAGCTTAGAAAGTTTTAATCTGGGAGGGCTGGATTTGCGAGGTAGTAGTAATTCTAAGGTATTATGATTGGGTAACATATCTGAAGAAGAAATGAACTTACTGTGAGTGTTTTTGAAGGTTATCACTCAGTTCTAGTTCTTCATCAGCAGCAGCTTTAACAGCCAGGTGTTTAAGAAGTGCACATGCTACAAGGGCTCCACCTTAATACAATGAAAAAGGTATACTTTAAAACAGTATTTGGAAAAGATTCAGTGTCAAGATTTGCAGTGAATATAGTTATTTAAATTTTTTAATGTCTTAAGAAATTCTTTCTTTTTTGCAAAGATCAAAATAATAACAAATGATCCATCCCATTATCGTATCTATTTTACAAAATTCTTCTTTTATGTTATAACTAAATATAAGAACTATAAAACTAATCCTAAAATTCATGCAAATGTCTTTGCATTAAAGAGAAATGCTGTGTTTGAGCACATAAAAGCTGGCGTAACTTTAAAAAAGGATGGCAAAATCCAATGTAGAGATACAGTCATAAAGGGAAAGATTTTGCTCTGTACAAGTACAGCAGAAGTAGAGTAACCCACATCTTTAGCAGACTGCTGAAGGACATGGGAAAGTAGCTAGCTGAACTGCTGGTGTAGGTCCCACCATGTTGAATTGAGTCTTTTTGAGATGAAAAGTCTTTCAGATTGAAGTGAGGTATCAGACATCCTTCTGATTGTATTAATAATATAGAGAACAGTTTCTTCAAATGTAAGACTGGTAGCAAATGCCCTGACCTCATAAGCTGACATGACTAATAAATTCAAATGGTCTTGGGTTCATTCTTTGCAGACTAAATAAATAACCCAATAAATCTACAGTAAAACACCCCTTCCTTCTGTACGTGGTAGGCACTAGCAAGATTTCCCACTTTTGGTCAGCATATTAGTTCAGGTACCACTAGACTGGATCTTGAAGATGTTCATATTAATGAAAAGGTTTCAAACAAAAATGTTTTCCAGGTAGATAAGCCTGCTCATGGCACCATAGCCAGGGGCCATCATGAAAAAATAAAAAGCCATCATAGCAGAAATTCAATAAGTATTGGTCACCTGGTACAGCATAAATTTAACTGCTTCTGCCTGACGAAGTTAGAGTGAGTAACAACAAAACACCTGTTATACCTATATACTGTATTAGGTGGAACTTGAGTTATATAACCCATATAATCTGAAAATCCTGGCTTCCTCAGTAATAAATAGAGAAAATTCAAAGCATGATTTATTTGGCAATAAAGTAGAAGCTCAGTATAAATTAATACTTAAAAATATTTGAGATTGTCATGATTTGTATAAATTCAAAGCAGGATTTAGTTGCTATGATAGCCAGCCATTTTATCCCCTGCATGTTTTAATAAAATATAACCAGTACCTATCCAGTGTCCACAGCAGATCTATAACTGTAAAAAGATTATTATTGTACAAGAAATAAACTCAGGATGCAAAATTATTTACTTAATTGATAAATCCTGTGCAAATTTAGGCCGTTCAACCTCCAAACTGATTTACTGAATAAACCCCCTGTCCAAACTAGGCAGTTGAACCTCCATATTGTCTTAATTGATAAATCCTTTGCAAATTAGGCAGTTCAATCTCCAAACTGACTTAATGATAAACCCTGTCCAAATTAGGCAGTTCAGCTTCCATACTGACTTAATTGATAAATCCTTTGCCAATTAGGCCGTTCAATCTTCAAACTGACTTAATGGATAAATCCTGTACAAATTAGGCAGTCCAACCTCCAAATTGTTGAAGACTATAGGATTAAGCAGAACAACAAATGCAGCATGCTCCAAATAAATTCATAAATAGATCTAAAGACTAGGTCTTCAAATCACTACACTTGCAAAGTGCTTAAAATATTAAACTTAGGTCATGCTTTCTTTGCTAACACATGAACATGTCTCCTAATCATCCAAGTCAACTTGTTGCTCCAAAATTATTTATGGTCTATTTTATGTTCAAATTTGTTTCTTTAAAAAAATAAATATAATGGCTTGTGACCCCTAATCCAGAGTGGCTTCAGAAATTATAGCATACTGCTTTTTATTATTAATCAGAATATTTTAGGTAAATGTATTAATTATGAATATAAATTTCAACAATGGCAATATAAATTTCTCCCAGATATTTGATGAAACTTACCAATCTGGTTTTTGGTCATTTTCCATAATAGTTCGGCTACTTCTGTTTTGTTGAAGAGTATGGCCCAAAGGAAAAGTTGCTTTTCTGGGTGTTTAAAGTCTGTGTATCTCGATCTCTTGTTCAACTTGCCAGCGTCCTCTAGAAGCAATAAAAATAAAACTATCAATAAAGAAAAAAATAAATGAAAGACCATCATAATTTTAAGAATTATAGGTCCAACTTTTTAACTTCATTTGTAGGATACTATGAATTTACTAATATTCATTGAGTTCATGGACTGACAAACCATGAATTTAAAGATTCAGTGAACCATAAACCTTCTGTGGTAACCAGAGGATACTATCACGAATCCATGAATTTAAGTTCTAGAGAAAATTGCTAAATAGGGTGATCTCTAATGGGGGGACAAACTGCATGAAATATATTTTTTTGTGTCAGGCAAGATGGCCTTATAAATGGGGCACTTTTCTTGAGAGGGGCCTCTCAAAAGAGGGATCACTGTATTATTACTATTGTTGTTGTTGTTGTTATTATTACTATTATTATTAGATACCGATTTTGTCTACAATAGAACCACGATTATCCAAACTTGTCATGAAGGATAGATAATATTGTTCAAAATAATCCTGAATTTGGATCAATGAATTTATATCTGTAAGATTAATGATAATCCAGCTACAGTGTGAGCAGGAATGCAAAATAGTTCATAATGCTCTAGATAAGATCTTTATAACAGAAGGTACATCTGATTTATTCAATGCAAACATTTATTCTTTAAAGAAGAAAAGATTCTGTCATTAGGAAAAAAGGTGTATGATTCTCCAAATTTCAAAAAAGATATCTTGCCATCTTTGATTCATGATAATTTTCCTTTTTTACAATATATTGTACAGATGTCTAGTGTTAGAAAACACCATAAATCTATCAAATACTGCTGTAAAAAATGATGGTCTTTTTACATTAAATTTTGTGAGATTCACTCTTCACTTGGTGAAAAAAATTTCAATGAAAACAGTAGAATAACAATTTAACAAGAGGTCAAAATGTGGCTGATATTACTCACCTGGATGATTGACAAATGTAAGCTTTTGAAAGCATAATTTGAAATGAATTGTGGAGTAGAAAGAAAAGTTTGGAGCCTTAGATTCCAGATTGTCTATTAGACCTAACAAAATATGGATGCTTCTGGTGTGATGCTAAAAAAAATAACACTGGATAGTCGGTCAGAATAAGATTAGTTTAAAACTCATTTATCCCCCTCCAATGGCTAAAAATAAACTATTGTTTCATGACCCAATTTTATTCCTTTGAGAGAAGACTTTGTCAATGTTACTCAACACACAAAATACAGTGTTTTGTGGTAGATATACACCCTCCATATACATACTTAAATAATCTGTATTTGTCTGATGTGACTTGCTGTAACTCTGAACTGACCATGATTAGTAAACAGCACACAAAAGTAGCCATTGCTGCATCATGCTTTTTAGACTGTGTCCAGTAGGTACTACAAAAATATCAGTGTAATAGGCTCCCAGATTTTCCATATGCAACAGTATCTACACATGTGAGTTGATATAATTTATCTTAATATCCACTTCACATTAAACTCACCATGTCAGCTCAGGACCCTTGTTAAACTTTGACCTTTGCATTGTAGAACTTGTTATAATATTTCTCAGTTGATAATATTTCTCAGTTTATAGTCTTTAAGCAATGAGAGAAAGCCCATGTTTCTGCATCTTGGAACAATGACCACAAAAAAAGACAAGTGGTTCCCTTAAAGATTCCTATTAAAATGTCTTGAAAACTCAATTAAAAAAGGAAAATACTTATGCAAGCTTTTCTGCCAAACTAATTTTCTTGTTGGTCTTTCCTTTTATCTCAACTCCGCCATAGGTAAGACAATTTTTAATAAAAGTGTCACAAGCCATCATAAACCACCTTTGATCCCTTTATGACATATAACACATCAATAAATATCCCATCTTTCTCCACATTACAACAATAAGGAAATCAATTTATAGCCTATTGTGCACACATGTCAGCCAGTGTGTGAACAATTCTGAATAAGAAAGGTATGAATCATTGCACCAGTCACTGCACTGGTGGAACAGTTTTGGTCCCTAGTAGACTGGTTGTGACTGGTTTCTGTAAATTGGGGGATAGAACACATACAAATACTCTTGTTGTCCAAATTTTTTGAAAATAATCTTTACATTTTCAAAAGGAGTAGATTTTAACTGTAAAATGGCAGGTGCGGAAGATGGTCTTTACAGCAGCATTTCTGTCCTACCACCAGTAGAATCACATGTATGCAATGAGCAGAATAAAATAATTTGTAACAGACAGGACATGGTGGTCCAGGAGTGATGGACATGAGCAACAAAACTTGCTACATCCCTAAGTACAGTGGGGACATAACAAATTATAAGATTGGTATAATACCATCAAAAAATATACCACATCTCTCTCTCTCTCTCTCTCTCTCTCCTAGAACAGTTGAGAGAAAATAGGTAGCATTCACAACCATGCAAGTCTGATGCTTAAATCCACACACTGAAGATCACCCGTACGAGATGCAGTCACATAAATTCCATATCACAGTTTGGTAACATCAACCCATGAAATACATTTGAATTCATATTCTAATGTAAAAGTGCATGTAATAGATAATCTAATTTCTCAAAAGTTAAAATGTGAGAATATGAAATCTGAAATAATTTCATAACATTCCTTGTGATGTAAAACTTACCAGAATAAATTTTGGAACAACTATTTTCTTGTACAATTTCTACACAAATTTCTCTATTGTTTTAGAACAGGAAAAACAGTCTTTTATTTGGGTAATTCATAACAATAATAGTGATTTTACTGTGAAAATATCCATTTTACCACCTTCACTAAAATATACTGTTTACTGGCTCAGTTAAAATATCAGTGGTAAAATTCTATTTGCAATAGCAAGTGCATCATTTTAATAAACTTAAACTTTAAATAATGTTACATCTATAAATTTATTATCTTTCATATCATACCTTGCAATTTCATGTTGCAACAATTCAAATCAACTATTTCCCTCAAGACACACTTTACTTTTATTTATTACTTCAATTCATTGAAAAAATGTATCATAGAAATTTGACTTGATGAAACAAAATTATTATCTAAGAGTATAAGCAGCAGGGATCTTCCTTAATTTGAAAAAAAACCAAACTACTGACCACATTTGATGGGCTAGATGGTAACTTCTGTATGGGAAGCAAAGAAAAGCTGACAAATAGACCCTTGAAAATTTGCAGGGACATAAAATAACCATGGGAGTCATGCAACTCTAAATGTTGCCCTATCAGCAAAACAAAAGCTCTGTTGGAACTGTGGACCATTAAAAAAACTAAATTTTACTTATCTGCTACAACATACACTTTTCTTGTACACTGACAATGCAATATACAGCAAAGTATCATGTGCTTGGACTGTTAATAATTGATTCTAATTGCCCACCCAGCTTTCAATGTAAGTTTGACTAGTTATACCACTTCAAACAAACTTCTTTACAACAAATACCCAAGTTAGAATTTTCTTCAAATTTATTTAAAAACATAACACACTGTACTAGAAATACTAGCTCATGTTACTATAGTAATATGATTTAATTATTTGGAATACAGATTTTGATAAATGAAATAAATATGTATGTGTAGTTATCAATCTGTTTAATTTTAATTGTATACTCAATTGTATACCATGATAGTAAACTGCCAAGACAGTCTATATTCAAAATTGAGAGTAATCAATGATTACACAGTTTGTCTCAATGAAGCTGGTAGTAGTCCCAAGTAGCCGCTATAAACATTAATTATCATGCAGAAAATAAATTCAGAACCATGTGATCTTTACAACAAGAACCTGGCCTCTGAGATGTGGCATAAAAGACACCAAAAAATGAAAGAGTACGTTCTCTTCTATTGATATCAAAACAAGGGTATTATAATGAGTAGATATCATGAAAGATGCCCATTATATGCCTGCCTAGAATTTGTAGTCCTCTGTGTAGTCATTAGTATGGCATGGTTGACTCTAAAGATTAATAAGTGATAGGTCTCAATAACCTGGACATTTGGTCAAAGTATGCAGTCTTGAACAAAATTATTATTTTCCTATTAGACTTATGATGACCATGACCTCAAACTTTAGTGCCCAGAATCTTTGTTTCTCTATTACCCTGAGTGCAAGGCATCTACAAAGTTTGGTCATGGAACTTACTCAAGAACAAAATTCAATCTGCAAAAACAATTTTTCCATGAACAGCATTTAACCTGACCATTGATCTTTCTAGCCTAAAATCATTAAGTCTATTCTGTACCTTAACTGCAAGCCTCCACAAATTTTGGTGTACATATTTTAGAAATAAAGTTATTATGCAAACAATATTTACCTTGGAGGTTTTTAACCCCTAAATAAACATGCTTCTTTCTTAATACCATGCAAGTCCACACAACTTTGGTGATGGTACATGGTCAAGAACTGAAACTTTTGTGTTGGAACCATTCTTCTTCATTTAGTTATAGCGACCTTGACTGATGATCTCATTATTCCAAGTACAAGCCATCCTCACAATTTGGTCCATGTATGTTATGCAGAATTATTGCTATTGTCAAGAAACCATTTTCCTTCTTTCAGTCAGAGTAACCTTAACCACTGACTTTTTAGTCACCAAAATTGAGGAGGAGCAGCAATAATAAAATTTTCAAACTAGTGGCCATAAAATTGAAATTGAACATTATAAGAAATCTGTTAGTGAAAACCCCATGCTGATAAGAAATCTGTTAGTGAAATCATTCATTCAGGAGCAGGAGTGATAAAAAGATGTTCACGATGGCCATGATGTCATATTGGATGTGTAAGTGGCACCATTAACAATTAGGACCAACAAGACATCACATTAAGTCTTTTAGTAGAAACCCCATGTTGATATGACTGTCCATTCAGAAGGAGAAGCTATGACAATATTCTCAAGATGGCAGAAATGGCAGCCACATTGGATGTGCAAATGGCACTATTTTTATTTCAGACAAACTAGACATCATAAGACATTTTCAGGTGGAAATGTCAATATAAGTTTTGTTCAGGAGGAGTAGCAATAACACATTAGACTGGATCCATTTTCATTTAGGACTAAGTAGACCTGAGAAGAAGTCTTTCAGTGAAAACTTCATGCTGATATGACCATCCATTCAGGAAGATTAACAACAACAACATTTTCAAGATGGCCACTGTAGTGGCCATATTGGATTTCAAAGCAGCAAAGTTTTCATTCAGAACCAACAAGACATCATAAGACAACCCGATGTCAATATAATTTCCATTCAGGAGGCATACCAAGAACAAGATTTTCAAGATGGATGCCATGATGGCCATTCTGGAGGTTATATCGGTACCATTTTTATTTGAACCAACTTGACAATTATAAGAATTTTTCACTGAACACTCCATGTTGATATGAGAATCCATTCAGGAGGAGCTGCAATAACAAAATTTTCAAGCTTGTGGCCATAATTGATATCAAATCAGCACCATTTTTATTTTTCAGAGCAACTAAACATCATAGGAAGTTTTCTTGTAAAACTCCTTTGTCAATTTGGCTCTCTATTCAGGAGCAGTAGGAATTTCAATATGGCTGCCATGGTGGCCATACTGGACATCAGACCAGCACCATTTTTATTTAGGACCAACTAAACATCTTAAGAAGTCCTCCAATGAAAACCTCATGTTCATACGACTAACACTTCAGAAGGAATAGTGGCAATATTTTCATGATGGCTGCAGCGGTGGTCATACTGGATGTCCAAGTGAACCATTTTCAGTTAGCACCAACTAGACCATGTGATGAATGTGTATATACAGTTTCATGACAATCCTCCCTAGTTTAGGAGTACTGAAACAAACTCGTACTACCAGACAGACAAAAAGAACCCCAACCCATAAGCTTTTCTGGTCTATGACCAGTGCAGAGCAAAAAAAATCTATAATCAACAGATTGCAAAAGGTAACCCCTTACAGATTTAGAATGTCTTGCTTCCACAGGGCAACCAATACCAAGATTCGGCTATTTTTCAGAAATTACCAATTGGTCATATTTACAATTCTTCTTTATTAAAGCTAGCATTTCTTATTTGTGTTAAGTCTCAAGGCCTTTTCTGACCACAAGATGCTAGTAAAAGTGACACGAATTTCCTTACATTTAAAATCTAATTGATCAACACGAAAGTGGAAAATCATATATACCAAATAAAATACACATGAGGCTTGTATGAAAAATGTCTGTAAAAGATTCTCTGGATATATACTTCATCATCATTATCATCATCATCATCATCATCATCATCAATAATCCCTTAACCCAATAGGTCGTTGGGGCACCACAGTTGACTTTGCAACCAATTCTCTCCATCTTTCCCTGTTCTCTACTGCCCTTTGAGAATCTCCAAATCCCATGCCTGTCCACTCCTTAATGTTGTCTTCCCACCTCTTTTTCTGTCTGCCTCTTCTTCTGCACCCTTGCACTGTGCCTTGCAATATTGTTTTTGCCAGTCCAGATGATCCTGAGATGCTCTGATGTGAGCATCCATGTTTCACAAGCATTCAGAAAGATAGATATGACAGTTAGGTCACTAAAAAAAGGAAAGTCAGCCAGCATTGACAACATACCAGCAGAGCTCACTCAAACAGGAGGAGAAGAGACAGTCACAGTCCTAACAACAGTCTGCAACAAGATATGGCAGACAGGAAAATGGCCCACCACATGGACTCAATCCTTGGTCATCTTGCTCCCCAAGAAAGGAGACCTACAGCTATGCCAAAACTACAGAACCATCAGTTTGATCAGTCACCTAAGCAAAGTCATGCTGAAGATAATTCTCAACAGACTAAAGCCTCAAGCAGAGAAAATTATTGCTGAAGAGCAAGCAGGCTTCCGAGCAGGAAGGAGCACCACAGAACAAATCTTTAATCTCAGACTCCTTTGCGAGAAATACCTTCAGCACCAGCAGAATCTATACCACGTCTTTATAGATTTCAAAAAAGCTTTTGATAGGGTATGGCATGCAGCCTTATGGACAACTATGAGGAAGTACAATATGAGCTCAAACCTGGTGCAGGTTGTTGAGCACTTCTATGACAAAGCCACCAGTGCTGTCCTCATCAATGGCAGCAGAGGAGATTGGTTTCGAACAACAGTTGGAGTCAGACAGGGATGTGTACTGTCACCTACACTCTTCAACATTTTCCTGGAAAGGATCATGGAGGATGCCTTGCATGACCACAAGGGTACTGTCAGCATCACAGGAAGAACAATCTCAAACGTTCACTTTGCAGATGATATTGATGGTTTAGCAGGAGATGAAAAAGAACTGCCTGACTTGGTTGAACACCTTGACACAACCTCCACAGCATATGATATGGAGATTAGCACTGAAAAAACCAAACTGATGACAAACAACACCAATGGCATCAGTGCAGAAATGTGATGTGATGTGATTATGATTTTTAACGTAGCTTTAACAATTTTTCAGTCATATCGCTACGATGTCTGCAGTGTGGCAGTTTATAGTGATGTCTAGCACTGGGGCATCATGCCTCAGACATGTAGCATGATGTCCCACCCAGTCACATTATCCTGACACCAGGCCGACCAGTCCTAACACTAACCTCTTGATGCTGAGCACCAAGCGAGGCAGCTGTTAGTACCATTTTTGTAAGTCTTTGGTATGACTCGACCGGGGATCGAACCCACGACCTCCCGCATCCGAGGCGGACGCTCTAACCACTAGGCCACTGGAGCGGTCAGTGCAGAAATAAAGGTCAGTGGACAGAAGTTGGAAAGAGTCACAAGCTTTAAGTACCTGGGATCAATTATCTCAGATGAGGGCTCCAAACCAGAACTACTTTGCAGGATTGCCTAGACAACAGCAACAATAACAAAGTTGAGACCAATATGGAAAGATACCAACATTGCTTTTGGTTCCAAAATAAGGCTGATGCGCTTGATTGTCATATCTATCTTTTTGTATGCTTGTGAAACATGGATGATATATACTTAATTTGCCAGTATACAGTGAATCCTGTCTGTTATGTTATTTCTGCTTCTTACCATACTGTCAAGAGCAGATGAAACTATATTTCAAGCCTACACAACTCAGAAATACTTGCCTATAATCAGGTTGTTTCACTTGCTACATTTTTACAATCTGCACTGCCTGTGTATTATAAACCCTGATCTACCCTTTTGATTATAGTCCCTGATCATCCTGTTTTTTTTGTATAGAACTTTATTTTATTTTTTTTATCTGCCTGTATGCATGTATATTATAGTACTTGGTTGTTTGTATTATATAGCCTAATATCACTGTTTATTATATTCCTTGATATGACTGCATATTACAGACCTTGAATGTATGCATTGTAGACTATAATATCACTGTGTATTATATTCCTTGACATGACTGTATATTACAGATCCTGATATGCATGTGTATCATAGACCCTGATCTGAATCTGCCTGTGTATTATAGTTATTCATTGGCCTGTGTTGTATTAACCCACATCTGTCTCTTTACTGTAGTACTTGATCTGTCTATAATAGATCATGCTCTGCCTGTGTATTATAGACCCAGATTCAACTGTGTGTAATGAATGTTAATCTGCCTGTGTATTATAGTTATTCATTGGCCTGTGTTGTATTAACCCACATCTCTCTTTACTGTAGTACTTGATCTTTATAATAGATCATGCTCTGCCTGTGTATTATAGACCCAGATTCAACTGTGTGTAATGAATGTTAATCTGCCTGTGTATTATAGATCCTGATTCAACTGTGTGTAACAAATGTTAATCTGCCTGTGTATTACAGTCATTGATTACAGTTCTATTTTAGACTCTCATGCATCAGTGTTATAGTCACTGATCTGTACATTATAGACCCTGATCTGGCTGCATATTATAGACCCTGATCTGTCTGTAAATTATTGTCTTTCATATACATGTGCATGATAGACTTTATTCAGCCTGCATACCTGTGTATCAAAAGTCCTGACCTGTTTATTGCAGACTTTGACCTGTAAGTGCATTGTATACCCTGATTCACCTGTGTACTAAATATCCGAATTTGTCTGCACATTATTATTACCCTGATCTGCCTGTGTATTATAAATCATGACATATCTGTGTATTATAGACCTTGATCTGCCTATGTATTATATATCCAGATTAGCTAGTTTATTAAGGACCCTAATCAAAGTCTGTATTAAAGACTCTGATCTGCCAGTGTATTATAGATCCTGATTTGTACGTGAATTATTGAATCTTGTCTACCTGTGCATTAAAGACCTTGATCTGCCTGTGTATTATAGACCCTGTTATGCATGTGTATTATAGATCCTGGTCTGCCTGTGTATTATAGAACATTGCCGGCCTGTTAATCAAAGACCTTGATCTGCATGTGTAATATATAACACAACATCTGAGTCCAGCTTCTCAGATAAGTTCATGTCATGCTATGTGCATGTCATAAATAGATAAATATAGAAATCTGAAACATTTCTCAACAATAGCTTTGAATGCTATGACTCCCTTCAAAAATAAACATGATATCATTCATAGTCAAGTTGTCAGTTCCAAGTTTGTGGAAGCATCTGGAATATACCTTTTGTACAATAAGCTGTGATTCAAATTTTCCTCTAACTTTTCAAGTATGGAAAATTTACAAAATCTGTATGTTTTCAATGGTCTTCTAATTTTCAGTATACACATATGGAATATTTACAAAATAAGATATTACAAATGATAAACTAGCGTCCCTTGAAGGGACTAATGTTCTACTGGATGAAAGAATTTCCACGAATTTAAGACAAAATGATTTCATCTTTTTAAGTGCTAAGTGTTGAATATATCTTAGATATTCTTGAGCATTAAGATTTTCAATTTAGCCACCACGGCAGCCATATTGGATGTGAGATCAGCATCATTTTTATTTGTGACAAACTGACACCATTAGAAGACTTGGTGAAAACCAAATGTTAATATGACCATCCGTTCTGGAGAATTAGTCACAAGGTTTTCAATATGGTGGTTGTGGCAGCTATATTTGTGGTCAGATCAGCAGCATTTTCATTCAGGGCCAACAGTATTATCTTAATTAGTCTGCTGGTAAAAATCCCATGCTGATATGATTTTTCAATCAGGAGAAGTAACAATATGGCTACCATAGTTTCCATACTGGATGTACAATAGATCAACACAATTTTCATTTAGGTCCAACTGACATCATAAGAAGTCTTTTACTGAAACTCCTGTGTTCACATGACCATCAGCTCAGAAAGAATAGTGATAAAAAGAATTTCAAGATGGTTATTTTGGTGGCCATACTGGATGTACATGCAGAACTATTTTGATTAAGAAACAACTTTGACATCCATAAGAAATCTTCTGGCAAAAACCCCATTTTCCTATGACACTTGTTATATATATATAACATATATATATATATATATATATATATATATATATATATAATGCATGTTAATTTTCATGATTATAGATTGTAAGAGTCCTTTAATAAACATTTAGTAAATAACATAAAGTACTAATTTTCTTTACGATCATGGGTTTGTACTTTAAGAGGTAATTCTTGTAAATACATTTATAGTATCAAACCAGTGAGATCTACTTTTAATGACATAAACATGTTTTTTGACTTTGGAAGGAAAACCAGACTGACCTAGTTTTATGTATGTCTATATTTTTTGTAGCTCCGGGTACATGATTTTTTTTATTCATGGCTGTAAATTGTACAGATTATCTTTAGTTAGATTTTGCCTCTGTGACAGGGTCTATTAAGAGCGTAAATTTAAATACCAGTAGGATCTATAAATAGATGCTTACATATGCACTGACAATTACTAACAATAATCTTAATAATAAGATTTAATTATGACTTTGAGTTAATTTGTTAATGACTAATGGGGTTTGGATGGTTCTAAAAGAATTCAGTAATCTCACATTGGCTGGGCTAGGTCACATGAATAGGCAAGTATGGAATAAATTGAGATTAAGCAGTAAGATCCATCATGTGAAATATAGTCATAACAGACGGTCTGAATCAGGAGAGAACATTCATTCCTATTTTGGAGTCATTCTGATTTCTTTTGTTCCTGTTGTAAGTCTGCAGATGTGTCTTATGTTGTACTTAGATATTATTTCAGAGGAAAAACATTTGTTTGGATTGTTCATTGGAAATAGTGCTCATTATTTGAACTATAATATTATTCTGGAACTGTTGTGAATTGTTCACAGGAGTTCTGGAAAACGCCATCTTGACAACATCACGATTCTTGGTGGACCAGTACATTTCAGGTTTTGAAATTTATATTGAACTTTTCATTCATTTGGACTTCCATGGGACTTTATCAGGATTATTTTGGATTCACTTCATAATATTCTAAGTTCCTTTCACATTTTCATTTATAACTTTGATATTTAAATTGTTTGTTTAGTTTTACAAAACTTATTGGTTTTTCTTCTTACTGTTGCTTTGTTTGTGACCATAGAGTTATAATACCTAGTTCCTGATTGTCTGGCTGTTAAAGTACATGACCTTGTTCACGAGCTTAGATTGATCTAGAATCAACATTCGACTTTCTTTCTGGTTTTAAAACTATGTTTTAGTCTTCTGTATAAGAGGTAATTTACTGAAAATTGGCTATTCCTAGCAAAAACATCAGTATCATAGCAGTAATATAGTTGTGATCATTTGAGAGGATTTAATTTATTTATTTCAATTATTCATTGGAATTACAATGTGCTCAGACTTTTAAATATAGTAGCTGTATTGGAATTACTGTTAATTCATTTGAAGACATTTTGGATTATATCATTGTGATACATCCAGATTATTGGAACACCAGCTCAATATATTAAACTTCGTTTGCAATGAAACTGGAACTCATTTGGATTACTTGATACTTTTGGACTTGAGATAGAAATTTATGACTATTTAGGATTTCATTCACCATATTGTAAATTATTTTCAATTTTTCACTCTGTATTTCAGGGAAATAAATTATATTTTAGAAATTTACAAAACTTGTTGGTTTTTACTCTATTTTCTGTTATTTAGTTTAAGACCACAGAGTGGTAACATGATCCACTCAGCAGGAGTAGTGATAGCAATATTTTTTAAGATGACCATGTGGGGGCTGTCTTGGATATCCATATAAAACAATTTTCATTCGCAAGAAGTCTTCTGATTAAAATGCAGTGTTGATATGATTATCCATTCTGGAGAACTAGCAATATATTGTGTTTTATATATATATATATATATATATATATATATATATATATATATATATATATATATAGTTTACTTTATGTCCATGAGTATAGATTGTAAGAGTCATTTGTAAACAAGTAAACAACATATTACACAGCTAACTTTTGTCCATTATTTTAGATTATACTTTAAGATTATGATCATTTGTAAACAACATTTTTACTTGGATTTGAGTTCAGGGTATTGGTCTACCTGACTTTTGTCAGGTTGTTTGCTAAAATTTAAGTACATGATCTTGTCTGCGAATTTGATGGAAATTTCCATTGGAAATGACCTAAGTCCAGGGCATTTTATTGTACCATATTGTTGTGCCATAAGTCAGGTGAGAGTCTGTACATAAGTTTGAAGTAAACAAAATTATTTCATTCTTACTTTAAATTCAATCTCTATAATCATTATTAGATGTGTTCAGATTCAATTTGAAATGAACTATTTATTTAAAAATTGTTCATTGGAATTACAAAGTGCTCATTGACATATTAGACAAAATCACTATTTTTGAATTATTGTGAATTAATTCAAGGACAATCGGGATTATCATTGTTATCCATCAAGATTGTTGGCACTTCGGCATTTTTAACACTGCAATTCATTTGGAACACTCTATACATTTAGACTTGTGAAAGAACTTTTCAGACTATTTGGGATTTAATTCACAATACTGTTATTTTTCTTTTCAAATCTTTTTTCTAGGGAAATAAATTATTGGTTGAATTTTACTAAACTTGATGGTTTTGCTTTTTTTCTGTTACTTAGTTTCAGACCTTAGAATTGTAATATGTAACAAAAGTAAGAACGGAAATGAGAAAAAGCATAAGGTATTCAAAGTGTTACCACATATGAAGGAAAGAATAATAAATGATACTAATAGATGAAAATTTGATTTGATACTTATTCAAATTGAGTATTCATTAAAGTGAAATTGTTGTGCATAAAATTAAATCCTTGTGAAAGCATGTTTCATTTTCTCCATGCACAATTAATCCCAATGAACAACATGACCATGAAATACTAGAACAATTGCTTGAAGCACAATTACTAATGAAACACCATGTATATACACTACTGGTCATTACAGCAGAGTATTGAAGCTCACACTTCAATAAAAACTTTTTACAAAACTACTAAATCAACATCGTATCTATCAACTCTGCTGGTACACATATATAATTTTGCAAGGTAAATAACCCTAAAATTGCTGAATTAAACACATCCAGAATTCTCAAAGCCAAATATAATTAGGTCTGATCTTTCACACATTTTCACATGATTGCATAAGCTACAATTATCCATTCAGCATGAATTGCTTTGATAGATAATGCTTTAAGTAAAGTCTAGTGGCTGAAAACAGTTTGTACATGAGGTAAGCTCTTACCAAGGAGTGATTCTATTGTAGTTTTCAATTGGGCAGAATCTTTGCAATTTCAGTCTCTGAACACATCAAATGTTTCACTGCTTGCTAACTGTATTAAGCAAAAAGAAGTGCAACAACCAGAAATGTGTTATATCAAACCTGCATTCTTTAAACTTTGTCAGACACTCCCTAACAGTGCCAGCTGAATCAAAAATTGTAAACAAATGAAACTTCCTGCACTTACCAATCAGAGTGGTTCATACATCACTCTACACACTATTCCACAAGAAGATTTCCACGTAGCTTATCACTGCACTAGTAATAGCAACACTTTCCATATTTCCACAAAAGAAAATATTATTTCCAAGAATATCATCAATTATAAATCTCTTCCATCAATACACACTTGATTGGAACTGTACAGTAGTATGTACCCAGTACTGTAATGTATCATACCATTGCCTACCATAGAACATTTTCCAAATTAGAACCGATGAAAGTTAAAAGTTATCTATATAAAAGATATTAATTACTGATTGTTATTTTCATGACACCCATCAATTAAATGTGATAATACAGTAATAATATCAAATGGGTTTTATGTTTCTATTTTCTCATGTGTAGAACTTGTTTACTTGGGTTCGACATGTCACCCCATTGCCCTTATTAACATATTCATACAAATGCGCAGTACTATATTTTGAACAACATTAGCACATGGCTCGAGATGCTCATTGTGCAATACTTCCAACACCTAACAATCATAACTTTTTCCTTTATTTTTTTTTTCCTTTCCTAAGAATGTCATATATAGCTAGATTCTACTTAAATAATTACACAGATTTTCATAAGAGTACAAAACCTGATGACCTTTATATAGAGTGAGCAATAATAGTACCTGTTGAATAATACTGTGTTTTGAATTTAACTAAATTGCAAAAGTGCATGGTTATTTTAATTTAACTGGAAAAAAATGGGTGAGAAAAATATTCCATGTCAGTGTCTGTACCAAAACAAGGAAATCCCAGTCATGGGGCTACATGCTTTGCTACATAGCCCATGAGGCTATGACGACAAATAATGTAACCCTGGGATTTGCTTGTCTTTGTGTAAACCCCAACATAGATTCTCTTACTCTCCCTCATAATGAATGATCTCCCTTGCACCTACTAGACAAGCAACAGCACAGGGAATGCTGCTGATTTCCTTCAGCTTGGTTCATCTTGTCATGGTTCCCTTTAGTCTCATTTTGTTCTGGTTTTTCATCTTTCACATTAAATTCGTCCTCTGAAAATATATTAATAATTCAAACTGAAAATGATAATAGAAGTATATTCAATTCAATTCATACTGATACACTGTTTACATTATGAATAAGTCTGTAAAGAAATTAGGTCCAATTTATTGGAAGTGTCATATTCTTTCATGAAACTCTGCATCGAAACTGCATCATTTGAGGATTCTGACTTTGGTCCAAAGCAAAACCACCATCATATACTGGAAAGCTACCAGACAGAGATGGTTGTTACATGTTGAGATATTTAACTTTTATTGACAAATAAAATTTCAAAACATAATTAGGGTCCATGCAGTACAAAATCACTTAAAAATAAAAGAATGGTGGGTATATTCTGGTGCCACTCTTAATTGAACATTTACCCCTAAGCAAGGATCATTACATAGAAAAGTATGGACAAAAGTAAACTTTTCACTAATTGCCCTTATCATAATTGCTGAAAGAATATTTAACAATTCGTCAAACATGTACAGGTTGAAGATCCAAGACTTCTCTTATCAAATACACAAAGAAACATGTATGCTTGTGAGTTAATTCTTTTAGTATGACATAAATATTAAGAACATATTAGTTTTCAATAGCGGAAAGTCAGTGCAGACATTACAATATGTTGTAAATGGCTTAAGATTTTCCAAGGTCTCATGCACCTATTACTGACATATCATTTTCTTCCAAATAAATATTAACTAAAATTATAAAAATTGTTGCAACAACATCATGTTACATCCAGTCTCTCCCAGAGTTCATTGTGCAACAATACACCTAAGAAAACAGTAATGTTATATCAATGCCATCATGACAGAATTATCACATGATTTCAAGCTACACGGCAAGTGTTGATTTAACCATAGCAGTATATAATATTCTACCAAATGAAACTATAGACCCAGATCTAATATCACATACTATACACTGGCAGATCAGGGGTAACCCAGGTCTGCCATTACACAGTACAGGGATAGAAAAAAAAATCCACTGTCCATAAGCCATTAACCACCAAAAATTAATGCTAGGCAACTATTTTCCCAATGTAAAAGCCCAGCTGGACAACCCCAAAAGTATTATTAAGAATTATCATGTTAAAAATCATAGTAGGGTGCCCAAATTATCTCCATACAGTTCTCTAGCTGAGTGCTGGATAATTTTTATCCGTCAGAAGTTGCACTAATCACAATGTAAGTACTCATTATCTAATTAAACAATTGCAGTCCATAATACTGGCTCCTCAAGCTGAATCCTTAAAGAAACAAAATTATAAAATCCTCATCTTCTGTAAACACACCAACATATGGTATTGGTATCTTTCTCTTTGACTTGACACTGAATGCCACTGATCAAGTAGTATACTTTTCCATTGGCCACTGGAAGATATGGGCACTCTCTGAAGAGCATATATATGAGTGATTTTTCTTTTTCTGTACTATAGTGTACACATAGCTGTGTATGAGAAAGAAATTCATATTCTATTTTTTTACAAAACAGTTGTACTTGTCAGAAACAAATTTTGAATATTAAAAATATAATTATATTTATTATCTTTTGATTATATGTTTGACACGTATCAAATATGCCAACAAGGTTGTTGTTGTTGTTGTTGTAGGGTTTAATGCCATTTTTCAGCACAAGATAGGCTATACATGACAGCCAGTATAAATGGTGGAGGAAGAACCTGGGAAAACCCTGGAAAGAACAACCAACCCACAAGAAGCTACTGGCAGGCATTCTCACATACCCACAATGGCCGAATCCGAGACTTGAACCCACGCAGAGGTGTGATGGCAGTGATCCTTAATAGTAAGCACTTTAGACCAATTGGTGCCAACAAGGTAGCCACATGTGATGTTGTGAAACACATTCAGATCATATCCAACTTTAGGAAAAATTTCAGATTACAATAAAAGTGTACAGTTTTAGTTATCTAAAGTACATGACTGTGTATTCCTTTGTATGACAGTGATCCCCACATAATATAAAACTGTGTGAAAATATTGATTTCACCTCTGTTTATCCGTCTGTCCATTTGTAAGCCTTGCTATCTAGTGTATGTGCCATGGGACTCTTTGTCAATAAAAAATAAAATAAAATATAAAATTTTGTTTTCATTATAGCTCAATATAGCCTGCTCCCTGGCTTACCATGCAATAATTACATATTAGGAACAACTTACATATTTTATGCACAATTTTAAATTTAGAAAACAATATTATGTAGGCTGTATCAATGATATACCATGAGATGTATAAATGTTTCATTAAAAGGAAATGAGGCTTGCTGAGTTTCCTTTTAATGAAAAATTTATACGAGTGGTATATCATTGATTTACCGTACATACTATACATATATTTTATTTATATCACATACAAATACACATATTTGCCCTTTGAATGGAGTTAAGATATGCACTGGGCAACTGTGTATTGACCGAGTGAATGAACCCCTCACATCCCTGCAAGCGTGTCCACTATAAAATGTAGTTCTAAGCCTTTTCTTGTTGTTCAAAATCACATTTGCAAATTGATAAGAAGATTGTTTTCTTTTTAAGTATATTTTTATTCACACTGATAAAATCAATATAAGACACACTTATGATTGTTTCTTATGAAGAAAGTAGAGCACTATGAACACGTTAGCTTCTTGTACACACTGAACGCTCAGGCATTCACTTACTGACATATGGAAATTAGTGTGGAATAGAAACCAAGCGAAATGACGAACCAACAAGAGGTAATTAAAACATTTTAATTTATTTACAGTTGATCTGAGTTATTATTCTGCTTTAATTAACATTACTACTGACCATAAAATTCTCTCTCCCTCTCTCTCTCTCCTTTTCCTTTGGACACTTTGACTTAACTTTACCATCATTCATAGGTCCAGAGACATCGTTGTATGACACAAACAAAAATACCCAACACTCACATTTTCATGGATTTTTGCCTGCATCTTGCTACAATGGTCCACAGAGAGAGAGAGAGAGAGAGAGAGAGAGAGAGAGAGAGAGAGAGAGAGAGGGAGGGAGGGAGGGGGTGCCATTTGGATATTTTCATATTTAATTAATAATAATCGATTTTTAGAACATTATAATAGGTTTAAGAAACAATAACAACAACAATAAAGCATTAAATATGTTACAGTATGTGTGCCTCGTAACTGAAATTTTTAACTTATAGTGTCGACAGGCTATTGCAACAATGTATCTTGGATATAATGAACACTGTAGATAGATCCCAAGGAAAGTGTGAACACACCATTACGATGAATCATATTCTTGCAGGTTACCTGGTGCAAGTTCAGTTTTAAGGTTTTCATCCAACCCAAATTGTTTTTCTCTCTCACTCCATATTTCTGCATATTTTGCCTCTTATGCATGATAGGGGAGAGGGGAACAGAAAAAAAAAAGGATTGCAATGAAATTGTATACCATGTTAAATTCATTTAGAAAACAGGGACTATTAATACTTTTAATCATTATTTTCATATGTCATTATTAATGACTAGAAATTCATCATTGACCTATAGGCCTCCAGTGGAAAGAATGTTTACATATTCGTATTATTGTGCCATGGGCAGATCACAATTTGATATACCAATAGTATTTCACCTTTTTTTGTTTTGATATTTGAACTTTCAGTAAATTATATCATGTCTGAGATATGAAGAACAGTCAATTTATTATTTAACATTTATAGTGAAGTAGAAAGTTCAATATATATATATATATATATATATATAT